>JAMWET010001545.1:7500-27500 GCA_024036415.1 Prochilodus magdalenae
TACCAGTCCCGCTCCCTGAGGACATCTACCGGTCCCGCTGCCTGAGGACATCTACCGGTCCCACTGCCTGAGCACATCTACCAGTCCCGCTGCCTGAGGACATCTACCAGTCCCACTGCCTGAGGACGTCTACCAGTCCCACTGCCTGAGGACATCTACCAGTCCCACTGCCTGAGTACATCTACCAGTCCCACTGCCTGAGGACATCTACCAGTCCCGCTCCCTGAGGACATCTACCAGTCCCACTGCCTGAGGACGTCTACCAGTCCCACTGCCTGAGGACATCTACCAGTCCCACTGCCTGAGGACATCTACCAGTCCCACTGCCTGAGGACGTCTACCAGTCCCGCTGTCTGAGGACATCTACCAGTCCCGCTCCCTGAGGACATCTACCAGTCCCACTGCCTGAGGACGTCTACCAGTCCCACTGCCTGAGGACATCTACCAGTCCCACTGCCTGAGTACATCTACCAGTCCTGCTCCCTGAGGACATCTACCAGTCTGCCTGAGGATATCTACCAGTCCCACTGCCTGAGGACGCCTACCAGTCCCGCTGCCTGAGGACGTCTACCAGTCCCGCTGCCTGAGGACATCTACCAGTCCCGCTGCCTGAGGACATCTACCAGTCCCGCTGCCTGAGGACATCCACCAGTCCCGCTCCCTGAGGACATCTACCAGTCCCACTGCCTGAGGACGTCTACCAGTCCCGCTCCCTGAGGACATCTACCAGTCCCACTGCCTGAGCACATCTACCAGTCCCGCTGCCTGAGCACATCTACCAGTCCCGCTGCCTGAGCAAATCTACCAGTCCCACTGCCTGAGGACATCTACCAGTCCCACTGCCTGAGCACATCTACCAGTCCCACTGCCTGAGGACGTCTACCAGTCCCGCTCCCTGAGGACATCTACCAGTCCCACTGCCTGAGGACATCTACCAGTCCCACTGCCTGAGGACATCTACCAGTCCCACTGCCTGAGGACATCTACCAGTCCCACTGCCTGAGGACGTCTACCGGTCCCGCTCCCTGAGGACATCTACCAGTCCCACTGCCTGAGGACATCTACCAGTCCCACTGCCTGAGGACATCTACCAGTCCCACTGCCTGAGGACATCTACCAGTCCCACTGCCTGAGGACGTCTACCGGTCCCGCTCCCTGAGGACATCTACCAGTCTGCCTGAGGACATCTACCAGTCCCACTGCCTGAGGACGCCTACCAGTCCCGCTGCCTGAGGACGTCTACCAGTCCCGCTGCCTGAGGACATCTACCAGTCCCGCTGCCTGAGGACATCTACCAGTCCCGCTGCCTGAGGACATCTACTGGTCCCGCTGCCTGAGCACATCTACCAGTCCCGCTGCCTGAGGACATCCACCAGTCCCGCTCCCTGAGGACATCTACCAGTCCCGCTCCCTGAGGACATCTACCAGTCCCGCTCCCTGAGGACATCTACCAGTCCCGCTGCCTGAGGACATCTACCAGTCCCGCTCCCTGAGGACATCTACCAGTCCCGCTCCCTGAGGACATCTACCAGTCCCGCTGCCTGAGGATATCTACCAGTCCCACTGCCTGAGGACGTCTACCGGTCCCGCTGCCTGAGCACAGGAGTTACAGCTACACCACACTGAAGATCTGATCTCCTCTTACAAACACTCACAAACCTTTGAAAATGGTTCTCCAGGGTTAGGGTTAGACTTAGAACCAAACATTTCTATAAGGAACTGGTAAAGAACGGGTTCTTTAGTATAGAACCATTTGGGTGCAATATCAGATTGTACAAACATACAAAAAGTAATCAAGGTAAAGGTTCTACAAGAAAGCTTTAATGGTTCTTCTGGCCTCACTCAGAAGAACCCGTTACTGGCTCCATCATCTTGAAGGAAGTTTGGTTCTACACAGCTCTAAATATTTGTCTCCATGGTCCAGAAGCTTGGCCACAGCTGTGCAGGCCGCACCATCTAACCCCTCTCCTCCTTATGCAGCTGTCAATCAGAGCTTCCAAAGACCAGCGCGGTTCTCCAGCGGGGTGGGACGAATGCGCTCCCTCCCACGTTTGCTGAAAACAGGACAATGAGTGTTTGATAGGAAGGTCCTGTCCAGAGTGGGCGGGTAAGCACACACAGGGCCGCGCTCTGGGCTCTGAGATGGTCCCAGAACCTCAGTGCATTGTTTGTTTCATGGAGAAGATGTTCTGGTGGGAGTCATTCCTGGAGCAGTCCATAACCCGGCACACCCCTCAGTGTGCTGGAGGAGGCGCTTCAGTTAGTGCCAGCGAAGGGTGGGGCAGATGATCCGACAGAGTTCTGGTGCTGAGAGTTCTGCAGAGCAGGAGAGCATCTGCATTAAAGTGACGGTCCAGTTAAAAGTCATTGTTGCATCATTACCCCACCCACCTTAACTCCACCCCCTGTGATCCACCAACACACGTTTGGTCTTTTATACCACATGCTGAACACTTCCTCCAGCGCACAGGGCAGGACTTCTTCTCCTGCTAACTCTGACCGACACTGTCCGCACGGTGGATCACTTTCATCATCATGGCACAGGATCCTTTCAGGTCTACAGATCCTAAACCCTTAACCAACCAGGGACATCTTTCTGACCAATGAGGAGTTTGGAGCCATGACTCCAAGCGAAGCCTGAGGTCCTCCGCAGTTCTGGATTCTCCAGTCACCTGCAGAACTACAGCTGTGTGTAAGATGTCCCTATGCTCCACCTAGTGGACAGATGGAGGGAAGCTGTTTTCCCCCACCAACCATTTTAGTAGGTCCACCTCCTTCTACCTGCACTCAATGTACAGGACACTCTGTGTACTGTATTACCCTGTTCTTTAATGGGCAGGACCCCCATAGGACCACCACAGGACCCCCACAGAGCAGGTAGTATGTGGGTGGTGGATCATTCTTAGCACTGCAGTGACACTGACGTGGTGGTGTGTTAGTGGGTGGTGCTGGTGTGAGTGGATCAGACACAGCAGTGCTGCTGGACACCTCAGTGTCACTGCTGGACTGAGAATCGTCCACCCACCCAAACTATCCAGCCAACAGCGTCCACTGGGCAACGTCCACTGGGCAGCGTCCACTGGGCAACGTCCACTGGGCAGCGTCCACTGGGCAGCGTCCACTGGGCAACGTCCACTGGGCAGCGTCCACTGGGCAGCGTCCACTGGGCAGCGTCCTGTGTCCACTGATGAAGGACTAGAGGATGACCCACACTGCACTGTGCGGCAGCAGATGAGCTATCGTCTCTGACTGTCCATCTACAGTCATGTGGAGGAATTAGGACGTCCCATTACATATGGAGCTCCTGATGAAGACGGACGGATTAATGGATATTTGATCTTTTAGAATCCTGTCTGTAAAGAATCTGAACAGTGAAGCTGATTCTGATTCTGATTCTGATAAGAGGTTCCTCGAAGGTCCTCTCTAACCGCGTTCTGACCACCTGCAGCTGATTCTGATTCAGGTTCTGTAACCGGTCATAAATGTGGAGGTGTGATCATACGCTCCTCCAGACCTGATGGTCTACAGAGCTTTAGTGAAGGAGTCAACCTGATCTAGCACTCAGGCAAGAGTGACCTCTGTGGGCGAGAAGGAGAACCAGCAACAGCAGATGTGGCACCTAGCAACCACCTGGAAGCTGGCTAAGCTACACTCTGATCAGTTCCATCAGTGACTGGACTTTTTATTGTCTTTATTGAAGGCTAGGGAGAATGGAGTGGAAGAAGGGGGAGGATGGAGTGCAGAGAGGAGACGTGGACACCATGATGTGTAAGACTGAGATCATTCGTTGAAGATGGACAGGCTGGTGGTGAAGACTTGCAGGGCGCATCAGGGGGCGCTGTAGTCCATCCCTGTTAATGAGCGTAAAAATATCAGCGGGGATTATTAGGGATCAGTCTCTGAGGAGGAAATCCTCCACTCCATAAAGTCCTCGTTTCACTCCTGTCCTGTCTTACCTGTCTTAGGGCGCCGCCTCAGGGTCTTCTCCACACCAGGCCGGACATTCATTCCCAGCACCTGCAGAGACAACATGTGTCATGTGTCCAGTTATCTGCAGTCCCACCAAACACAGCCCCACCAAACCTCATGCCCCCAAAACTGAACCTTACAGTAGAACAGCCTCCTTCACCTCTATGGGAAGTGAGTGGGAGAAGTGGCTGTACGGCGTTCCCATTGTTCCGTTCATCATGAAGACACAGTGAACGTTTCTCCAGTCAGGTCTGATCCTCCGTACGGGCCGAGACCATCAGTACCTGCAGATACTCACATAGCTGACTGTCATGAGCTCCTGTTCGGCTCCGTGGTTGGCGCTCGGCTCTCTGACGTTATTGTACAGCGTGTAACAGTAACTTGTCCTGGTGCCGCATCCAGCCCGCTCTTAGCCTTACCACGCCGGACGCAGCGCCGGACCATGGTGCCCCTCGGATCTGGCCACAGCACAGATTCCTTCAGGTCGTCCACCTGGCTGCCTGTAGCTTCCTCAGCCTCGGTCCTCTCCTCAGGTGTGACGGCGGAGCCATCAGTGAAGATGTGAGAGGCCGGCTGCGGCTCACTGAGAGTCTGAGGCTGTCTGTCCTCTGGACCAGTGGCACTCTCCTCCTCTACGCTGCGTGTGGTGGTGTGAGCTGTAGAAGGAGTTAAGGCTCTGGGCTCCTCTTCAGGTTCTGGGCACAGGTAGAGAGGCTTCACACAGATGAGCTGGCCTCCTCCATCAGAAGACACTGTCCGGTTCCAGCTCTGGAGGTCATCCTGCTTGTTCTCCTGGTCTGAGCCTTCTTCTCTCTTTTCTTCTGCTGAGCTCCGCTTTCTCGCTCGTCTACCTCCATGGCCCCGGCACCGAGCCCCATCTCCTGAGCTGAACCAGTTCTGTCCCTCTTCCGCCGCTGTTCTCTGTCCATGTGTTCCCGCCTGGCCCTCTGGAGTTCCAGCTCCTTTGGCCTTGATTCTTTCTGGTAGTCCACCTCCATCTGCTCCACAGGGTTCTGGAACAGATCTCCATCTCTCTGCTCCACAGGTTCCTGGATCAGATCTCCATCTCTCTGCTCCACAGGTTCCTGGAACAGATCTCCATCTCTCTGCTCCACAGGTTCCTGGAACAGATCTCCATCTCTCTGCTCCACAGGGTTCTGGAACAGATCTCCATCTCTCTGCTCCACAGGTTCCTGGAACAGATCTCCATCTCTCTGCTCCACAGGGTTCTGGAACAGATCTCCATCTCTCTGCTCCACAGGTTCTCCACAGATCTCCATCTTCCTCCCAAGGGTTCCTGGAACAGATCTCCATCTCTCTGCTCCACAGGGTTCTGGAACAGATCTCCATCTCTCTGCTCCACAGGTTCCTGGAACAGATCTCCATCTTTCTGCTCCACAATGTTCTGGAACAGATCTCCATCTCTCTGCTCCACAGGTTCCTGGATCAGATCTCCATCTCTCTGCTCCACAGGTTCCTGGAACAGATCTCCATCTCTCTGCTCCACAGGGTTCTGGAACAGATCTCCATCTCTCTGCTCCACAGGTTCCTGGAACAGATCTCCATCTCTCTGCTCCACAGGTTCCTGGATCAGATCTCCATCTCTCTGCTCCACAGGTTCCTGGAACAGATCTCCATCTCTCTGCTCTCCTGCTGCTCCACAGGTTCCTGGATCAGATCTCCATCTCTCTGCTCCACAGGTTCCTGGATCAGATCTCCATCTCTCTGCTCCACAGGTTCCTGGAACAGATCTCCATCTCTCTGCTCCACAGGTTCCTGGAACAGATCTCCATCTCTCTGCTCCACAGGTTCCTGGAACAGATCTCCATCTCTCTGCTCCACAGGTTTCTGGAACAGATCTCCATCTCTCTGCTCCACAGGTTCCTGGAACAGATCTCCATCTCTCTGCTCCACAGGGTTCTGGAACAGATCTCCATCTCTCTGCTCCACAGGTTCCTGGAACAGATCTCCATCTCTCTGCTCCACAGGGTTCTGGAACAGATCTCCATCTCTCTGCTCCACAGGTTCCTGGAACAGATCTCCATCTCTCTGCTCCACAGGGTTCTGGAACAGATCTCCATCTCTCTGCTCCACAGGTTCCTAGAACTCCACATCTTTCTTTTCCTGGAACAGATCTCCATCTCTCTGCTCCACAGGTTCTGGGAACAGATCTCTCCATCTCTCTGCTCCACTCTGCTCCACAGGTTTCCTGGGTTCTGGAACAGATCTCCATCTCTCTGCTCCTCCACAGGTTCCTGGAACAGATCTCCATCTCTCTGCTCACAGGTTTCCTGGCTCCACATCTCCTGCTCCACAGTTCTCAGATCTCTCTCTCTGCTCCACAGGTTCCTGGAAACAGATCTCCATCTCTCTGCTCCACAGGGTCTCTGGAACAGATTCAGATCCCATCTCCTGGAACTCCACACGGGTTCTGGAACAGATCTCCATCTCTCTGCTCCACAGGTTCCTGGAACAGATCTCCATCTTTCTCTCTGCTCTCCACAGGGTTCCTGGAACAGATCCTCCACATAGGGTTCTGGAACAGATCTCCATCACAGGTTCCTGGAACAGATCTCCATCTCTCTGCTCCACAGGGTTCTGGAACAGATCTCCATCTCTCTGCTCCACAGGTTCCTGGAACAGATCTCCATCTCTCTGCTCCACAGGGTTCTGGAACAGATCTCCATCTCTCTGCTCCACAGGTTCCTGGAACAGATCTCCATCTCTCTGCTCCACAGGGTTCTGGAACAGATCTCCATCTCTCTGCTCCACAGGTTCCTGGAACAGATCTCCATCTCTCTGCTCCACAGGTTCCTGGAACAGATCTCCATCTCTCTGCTCCACAGGTTCCTGGAACAGATCTCCATCTCTCTGCTCCACAGGTTCCTGGATCAGATCTCCATCTCTCTGCTCCACAGGGTTCTGGAACAGATCTCCATCTCTCTGCTCCACAGGTTCCTGGAACAGATCTCCATCTCTCTGCTCCACAGGTTCCTGTAGCGGATCCTTATCTCTCTGCTTCTTCTCCTCCACCTCCTGTTCCTTATTCCATTCTCTCCATCTCTTATCTTCTTCCAGCACCTCCATGTTGGAGTCCTTTTCTCTCCTTCCTGTTTTCTTTCCTCCGGTCTTCATTTCTCTTATCATGTTGGAGTCCTTTTCTCTCCTTCCTGTTTTCTTTCCTCCGGTCTTCATTTCTCTTATCATGGTTTCACACTCCTTCCTCTTTTTCCCCACCTCAGTATCCTTCTCCGTGTTTCTGAAGTTCTCCTCCTTCCTTCTGTTTTCCTCCAGCCGTCTCTTCAGGTCAGTTAGACGTTCTTCGTTCTCCTTCCTCTTTTCTGAAGTATCTCTGTCTTTCTGTCCATCTCCTGTTCTCTCTTCACCTCCTTCTGTCTCTTCTGCTTCAGTTTCTCCAGCGCTCTCTCTTTCTCTCTGTCAGGGAATTCCGGATCCTGTTTCTCTTGGTCCATCGCTTTTCTGTCTTTGGACTCTTTTCTCTCCTCCTCCAGACTTCTCTCCATTTCTCTCTCCTTTTGCTCCATCCTTCTTTTCTCTCTCTCCGTCTCTTCTCCTCTCTCCTCCAACTCTGCTTCCATTGTTTTCCCCAGTTCTATAAACTTGTCCTCTCTTTCTTTACACTTTTCCTCCACTTCCATCTCTTTCTTCTCTTCTCTCTTGCTCTCCTTTGCTCCTATTTCCTCCTCTCTGGTTCTCTCCATCTCCAGATACCCCAGATACCACTTCTCCTCCTGCTTCTTCATCTTTAGTCTCCACCTCTCTCACCTCTGATTCCCTTTCCTTCACCACCCTTCTCTCGATCTCTCTCTGGCGTTCTTCCATCTGCTTCTGTCGTTCCTCATGCTCTCTCTTCAGCTCCTTCTGTTTCTCTCTCTCCATCTCGCTCTCTCTCAGCCGTGCCTGGAGCTCCTTCTCCATACACCTCTTCATCGTTCTCTCCATTTCTCGTCTTTCAGCCTCTAGCCTTCTCTCTGTCTCTTTAAGCATAGCCATCTCTCTCTCTTTCACTGCCACCTTCTCCATCTCCAGGAGCGCCTCCATCTCTCTGCGTGCCTGCTCCAGTTCCTCCAACTTCTGCTTCCTCTTCATCTCCATCTCTCTCTGTTGTTCTTTCTGGGACCATCTCTCCTTCACCTCCTCCAGGTCTTCCTCCAGTCCCAGCATGCCGAGATCTGGAAGGCAGACCTCCTCTCTGCTCCTCTCTGTGGAGGCCATTCTCTGCCTCAGCTCCTTCAGCTCTCTCTCCAGTTCCTCCATCTGTCTATCTTTCTGGATTTTCTGAAGGAGGAGCAAACTTTCCTTCTCCATGTCCATTTTGTTCCTCACTTCTCTCGGAGCATTCCCGAAGACTTTCCTTTGCATGTCCTCCTCTTCCCGCTCCAGCTCCTTCTCTTCCTCTTTGCACTGGAGAATGATGGCGGCGTTCCGGCTAACCATGCTTCTGATATCCCTCTCCCTCGGAGCATCTCCAGCTCCTGGCGCTGCTCCCTGCTGACCCTGACATGCTCCATCCACTTCCGCCTAACTCTTTCGCTTTCCTCCTCCTCTCTCTCCATCTCCGTCCTCTCTCTCTGAAGCTGGTGGAGATATTTCTCCTGTCTCTGCCTCTCCAGGATTCGAGCCTCGGAGGAGAAGTGGACTCACCTAGACCGTCACTATTGATCAGAGAGAGAGATACCTCACGTGTATAACGGGTTCTGAATGAGATCTGAGCTCCTGTTCGGACTAGAACCGGACTGAACCACACGGACTGAACTGAATATTAAACTTAGGCATCCAGCTGAGGCTCCTATCCAGAGCCACTCACAGTGGCTCACACTCTTATTGGTTTTACAGGCGGCCCGGGCAGTGTTAGGAGTCTCGCCCAGGGACTCTTACTGGTGTAACTCAGCTTTTGCTACCTAGACCGGGAATCGAAGCCCCGCCTCCCAGATGGGGTGGTAGCTCTCTGGTGGGCCGTGGTGTAACCGCTGAGCTACACCAACTGAAATTAAAACGCCATTCGGAAACACATTAACCTTAAAAAGGTGAAGATAAATATAAATATTAAACCATTAAAACTAATTATTACTCCAGAACCTGATTCACCGATCTCACCCCCACAGACAGCCGGAGCTCCTGGAGTGAATGTGTTCTGATGTCCCGGTGTGAAGATCCTACGGGTTTAACTGGAGAGCAGCGATGAACGGTCTTCTGGTGGGATCAGAATAAGGACTACAGGAACCAGGTTCTCTCTAGTGTAAGCGGTAGGTGTTCCCCTTAAGGTTCTAAGGGTTCTAACGTGTGTGATTGACTGTGCTGAATGTGGGTAGAAGTGATTCAGTGCGAGAGGTTCTGCTGGTTCTGTTCTCCTGCTTACCTCTTACACATTCCGCCCGTTCCGCTTCCATGGAAACGAAGAGGGCCCGCTCTGTGAAGTCACCGGCCCTGCTCAGACTCGCAGGCCCCGCCCACATCAGTTAAACTGTAGTCAGAGACTTACTACAGAACCTGGAACAGACATAAACAACAACAACAACAACACACCTCCCCCACAGTGAGCAGACCGGAAACTGGGGAAACTGTAGGAATGATTCACGAGGAGTCGTTTTCCTCCTGAATGAACTTTAACACGTATAAGACGGAAACTCTCCAAATAATAAACAAATAATATAAAACCCCACATTAATAAAAACATCCCTCGTTTATTATGAAATGGTCCAATAAAATATCATAAATACACATATATATGTAATTATTTGTATTTTCTATTTGTATTTCACAATAAAAGTCCTGCAGATTAAAGTTTTCCTTATGTATTTATGTTTTTATTTATTCGTGTATTTGTTTCTATTTATTTATATTTATTGTAACCTTCTAAGATTGTGTTTCTGAATGGCGTTTTAATTAACTTTAATTAATGATGGTCTCCCCCTTCATCCACATTATAATATACTATTAATTATTTGATTATTATTATTATTGTTGTTGTTATTATTATTATTATTATTATTGTTGTTGTTGTTATTATTATTATTATTATTATTATGCAGTATTTGTGGGGAAGCAGTGAGGGCTTTTGGGAAGTAGGAGTTTTTAGGGTTTAGTGGAAAAGCTGCCTGCTGTGACACATGGACAGCAGGGGGCAGCACATTGAAGCAAATGCCATTAAACAAAGACCCCCACAAAGGAGAAACTGGAACGACTGGACCCAGGCTCATAACTGCCCAGCTCATTATTATCCATCATCCTGGACAGCAGAATTCCCGACCATGTTTCAACAGTGGCAGTAAGATCATTCCCACACGAGCAGGACTCACAGGACCGGGACCAAACAGCGGAGCGGCCAGAAGACGCCCACTCGTCAGTGAGACTGATCCGCTTCAGTCTGCTAGGGAGCAGAAAGACTGGACTCTGGAGCGGTGGAGAAGGGTCATGTGGTCTGGTGAGTCCAGACTGACCCTATTCCAGAGTGATGGGAGCGTCAGGGAAGTCCACTGTACAAGCATCTGGCATGACCTGGGGGGCTTCAGGAAGTCAGGGTGAGGCTCAGTCATGTAGGGGTCTTGACCACTGATAAACAGGGTAATACAGAGAAACAGATGGACTACACTCTGGACCTGTACACCTACAGAGTGTCCTGTACGGTCAGTGGAGCTGATGTTCCTGGTGTGTGTGTTTAGTTATACACTGAACGTCTTTCCTCTGTTTTATTGAATGTGCTGTTCCAAACGGAACTCTCAACAAATGTTACAATCAGAGAGGGTTTGGTGTGAGGTGTGTACAGAGTGAGGGAGAGAGGGTTTGGTGTGAGGTGTGTACAGAGTGAGGGAGAGAGGGTTTGGTGTGAGGTGTGTACAGAGTGAGGGAGAGAGGGTTTGGTGTGAGGTGTGTACAGAGTAAGGGAGAGAGGGTTTGGTGTGAGGTGTGTACAGAGTGAGGGAGAGGGGGTTTGGTGTGAGGTGTGTACAGAGTGAGGGAGAGAGGGTTTGGTGTGAGGTGTGTACAGAGTGAGGGAGAGAGGGGGTTTGGTGTGAGGTGTGTACAGAGTGAGGGAGAGAGGGTTTGGTGTGAGGTGTGTACAGAGTGAGGGAGAGAGGGTTTGGTGTGAGGTGTGTACAGAGTACGTCAGAGGGGATTTCGTGTGAGGTGGTTACAGAGTGCGGCAGAGTTTGGTGTGAGGTGTGTACAGAGTGAGGGAGAGAGGGTTTGGTGTGAGGTGTGTACAGAGTGAGGGAGAGAGGGTTTGGTGTGAGGTGTGTACAGAGTGAGGGAGAGAGGGTTTGGTGTGAGGTGTGTACAGAGTGAGGGAGCGAGGGTTTGGTGTGAGGTGTGTACAGAGTGAGGGAGAGAGGGTTTGGTGTGAGGTGTGTACAGAGTGAGGGAGAGAGGGTTTGGTGTGAGGTGTAACAGAGTGAGGGAGAGAGGGTTTGGTGTGAGGTGTGTACAGAGTGAGGGAGAGAGGGTTTGGTGTGAGGTGTGTACAGAGTGAGGGAGAGAGGGTTTTGGTGTGCGGTGTGTACAGAGTGAGGGAGAGAGGGTTTGGTGTGAGGTGTGTACAGAGTGAGGGAGAGAGGGTTTGGTGTGAGGTGTAACAGAGTGAGGGAGAGAGGGTTTGGTGTGAGGTGTGTACAGAGTGAGGGAGAGAGGGTTTGGTGTGAGGTGTGTACAGAGTGAGGGAGAGAGGGTTTGGTGTGAGGTGTGTACAGAGTGAGTGAGAGAGGGTTTGGTGTGAGGTGTGTACAGAGTGAGGGAGAGAGGGTTTGGTGTGAGGTGTGTACAGAGTGAGGGAGAGAGGGTTTGGTGTGAGGTGTGTGTACAGAGTGAGGGAGAGAGGGTTTGGTGTGAGGTGTGTACAGAGTGAGGGAGAGAGGGTTTGGTGTGAGGTGTGTACAGAGTGAGGGAGAGAGGGTTTGGTGTGAGGTGTGTACAGAGTGAGGGAGAGAGGGGTTTGGTGTGAGGTGTGTACAGAGTGAGGGAGAGAGGGTTTGGTGTGAGGTGTGTACAGAGTGAGGGAGAGAGGGTTTGGTGTGAGGTGTGTACAGAGTGAGGGAGAGAGGGTTTGGTGTGAGGTGTGTACAGAGTGAGGGAGAGTGGGTTTGGTGTGAGGTGTGTACAGAGTGAGGGAGAGGGGGTTTGGTGTGAGGTGTGTACAGAGTGAGGGAGAGAGGGTTTGGTGTGAGGTGTGTACAGAGTGAGGGAGAGAGGGTTTGGTGTGAGGTGTGTACAGAGTGAGGGCGAGAGGGTTTGGTGTGCGGTGTGTACAGAGTGAGGGAGAGAGGGTTTGGTGTGCGGTGTGTACAGAGTGAGGGAGAGAGGGTTTGGTGTGAGGTGTGTACAGAACTAACACATTAACATTCTATTCTATAACATCACACAGTGGTGGTGAAGGTAACCAGACGTCCCCTCTAAAAGCTCCCTCACAGGAAGTTCCTACAGGAGGTGGTTCTGAATACGCTGCCTGATGTCTGAGACGCTGTTTATGATAGTGTGGAGAAGATCTCCACCCTGAACTCTATTCATGGTGGAGGGATACGGATTTATTTACCTGGCCATTTACCTGCTTTCTGTCAGAAGCTCCTTCACCTGCAGTGGACTCTCGGTCGATGACTCCGTCTTTCATGGTGGCACCGTGTGCAGTTTGCACCATTAATACGTAGACCCTGTAAGTCTTAAACCCCTCACTGTGCTAATGAATCTATACTCATCAAAGTGAGGCTGGTGTGTAAGTGGATAAACAGATTTTATTACATTTAAAAAATTTACTCATTTAGCTTAACACACAAGCTCAACATGGTAGCTCAACACGCTAGTTTTGTTAACCCTGCCCTGAAGTCATACAGTGGATTTACTCAACCCAGTAATATACAATACATCAACACGGTTCACTTTGGCAGTAATGGTCTGATGTAAGGGTAATGGTGTTGGTGTGATAGTAAAGGTGTTGGTGTAATAGTGTTGGTGTAAGGTGTTGATGTAATAGTGGTGGCGTTGATGTGATAGTGTTGGTGTTGGTGTAAGGTGTTGATGTAATAGTGATGGTGTTGGTGAAATAGTAAAGGTGTTGGTGTAATAGTAAAGGTGTTGGTGTAATAATGATGGTGTTGGTGTAAGGTGTTGGTGTAATAGTGTTGGTGTTGATGTTATAATGATGGTGTTGGTGTAAGGTGTTGATGTAATAATGTTGGTGTTGATGTAATAGTGTTGGTGTTGGTGTAATAGTGTTGGTGTTGATGTAATAATGATGGTGTTGGTGTAATAGTGTTGGTGTTGATGTAATAGTGATGGTGTTGGTGTAAGGTGTTGATGTAATAGTGGTGGTGTAATAGTAAAGGTGTTGGTGTAATAGTGTTGGGGTTCGATGTAATAGTGTTGGTGTTGATGTGATAGTGATGGTGTTGGTGTAAGGTGTTGATGTAATAGTGATGGTGTTGATGTAACAGTGATGGTGTTGATGTAATAGTAAAGGTGTTGGTGTAATGGTGTTGATGTAATAATGATGTTGTTGGTGTAAGGTGTTGATGTAATAGTGATGGTGTTGGTGTAATAGTAAAGGTGTTGGTATAATAGTGTTGGTGTTGGTGTAAGGTGTTGATGTAATAGTGATGGTGTTGATGTAACAGTGATGGTGTTGATGTAATAGTAAAGGTGTTGGTGTAATGGTGTTGATGTAATAATGATGTTGTTGGTGTAAGGTGTTGATGTAATAGTAAAGGTGTTGGTATAATAGTAAAGGTGTTGGTGTAAGGTGTTGATGTAATAGTGATGGTGTTGATGTGATAGTAAAGGTGTTGGTGTAATAGTGTTGGTGTAAGGTGTTGATGTAATAGTAAAGGTGTTGGTTTAATAGTAAAGGTGTTGGTGTAATAGTGTTGGTGTAAGGTGTTGATGTAACAGTGTTGGTGTTGGTGTAATAGTGTTGGTGTAAGGTGTTGGTGTAATAGTGTTGGTGTTGGTCTAAGGTGTTGGTGTAATAGTGTTGGTGTTGGTGTAAGGTGTTGATGTAATAGTGATGGTGTTGATGTAAGGTGTTAGTGTAATAGTGATGGTGTTGGTGTAAGGTGTTGGTGTAATAGTGATGGTGTTGGTGTAATAGTGATGGTGTTGGTGTAAGGTGTTGATGTTGGTGTAAGGTGTTGGTGTAATAGTGTTGGTGTTGATGTAATAGTGATGGTGTTGGTGTAATAGTAAAGGTGTTAATGTAATAGTGTTGGTGTAAGGTGTTGGTGTGATAGTGTTGGTGTTGGTGTAAGGTGTTGATGTAATAGTGATGGTGTTGGTGTAATAGTAAAGGTGTTGGTGTAATAGTGTTGGTGTTGATGTAATAGTGATGGTGTTGGTGTAATAGTAAAGGTGTTGATGTAATAGTGTTGGTGTTGGTGTAAGGTGTTGGTGTGATAGTGATGGTGTTGGTGTAAGGTGTTGGTGTGATAGTGATGGTGTTGGTGTAAGGTGTTGGTGTGATAGTGATGGTGTTGGTGTAAGGTGTTGGTGTGATAGTGATGGTGTTGGTGTGATAGTGATGGTGTTGGTGTAAGGTGTTGGTGTGATAGTGATGGTGTTGGTGTAAGGTGTTGGTGTGATAGTGATGGTGTTGGTGTGATATATATTTGTGGAAATGATGCGCATATTTAAGTCTGATGCATCCCTGTTTTCAGCTGAACACGTGTGTGTTCAGAACAGTGAGAGCAGTTTCTAAAACAAGCCGTGCATCTTCTTGATGTTCTGCTGTTTCCACTGAGGCAGAATGAAAAACTCATCTTTGGACATTCCAAGTACGCTGTGGAAGTCTGCGTCTGAGAGATGTTTCTGGGGAAGAGACAAAAGTGGACAGACGATCAGGCCAGACCCCAGAAACCGGAAACAGCAGTGCAGCACAAAACAACAATACATGGTTAGCCTCCTTAGCCTGTTAGCTACCTGCTGAGCTGGTCAGTGGAGAGCTAGCTCTGCTAGGCCATGCTCCTGAGGCCAGTGCGCACCAGACATGCCACATCTTACTCTGCAGGGGCCAAAAAGCAGCCCTGTCTAGAACCTACTCCTAAAGGAGGAGTTTTATTACTACCACATTTTAGGTTCCCTTTTCAGACAGATGGTATAAACAGCTCACAGAGCCACACACTCAAACAGCTACACCCAGTCCTGTGAAGTAACGGCTCAGATTGTGTACGTTAGATGATGTGGGCCATAAAATAAAGTCTTGCCACGGAACAGATAACCCAAACCCTGACCCTAGATAGTTCCACAGGGGAACCCAGCATAGCTCAGCATTCTTACTGCACCTCCCCATATGTTTACATCACATACATAGACCCACATTCACTTAACAGTTCAGAGGTTTCGCCTCACTGGGTATATACACCTCACTGCATATATATATATACCTCACTGCGTATATACCTCACTGCATATATACTTTACTGCGTATATACCTCATTGCATATACACCTCACTGTGTATATACACCTCACTGCGTATATATATATACCTCACTGCGTATATACCTTATTGTGTATATACCTCACTGCATATATATATATCTCACAGCGTATATACATCTCACTGCGTATATACCTCACTGCATATATACTTTACTGCGTATATACCTCATTGCATATACACCTCACTGGGTATATACACCTCACTGCATATATATATATACCTCACTGCGTATATACCTCACTGTGTATATACCTTACTGTGTATATACCTCACTGCATATATATATACCTCACTGTGTATATACCTCACTGCATATATATATACCTCACTGTGTATATACCTCACTGCATATATATATACCTCACTGTGTATATACACCTCACTGCATATATATATATATATATATATATATATATACCTCACTGCGTATATACCTTACTGTGTATATACCTCACTGCATATATATACACCTCACAGCGTGTATACATCTCACTGCGTATATACCTCACTGCATATATACTTTACTGCGTATATACCTCATTGCATATACACCTCACTGTGTATACACCTCACTGCATATATATATACCTCACTGCATATATACCTCACTGTGTATATACACCTCACTGCATATATATACACCTCACAGCGTATATACATCTCACTGCGTATATACCTCACTGCACATACACCTCACTGTGTATATACCTTACTGTGTATATACCTCATTGCTTATATACACCTCATTGCGTATATACCTCACTATGTATGTACTTTACTGTGTATATACGTCACTGCGCATATATTTCATTGCGTATATAAAATATATAATATACTGTGTATAACTTACTTTGTAGAATTTACTCGGTAGACTCAGTGATGTGAGGTGATGTGATGTGGGGTGATGTGAGGTGATGTGATGTGGGGTGATGTGAGGTGTGGTGATGAGAGGTGATGTGAGGTGATGTGTGGTGATGTGAGGTGATGTGCGGTGATGTAGGGTGATGTAGGGTGATGTGGGGTGTTGTGTGGTGATGTAGGGTGATGTGTGGTGATGTGCGGTGATGTAGGGTGATGTAGGGTGATGTGTGGTGATGTGAGGTGATGTGTGGTGATGTGCGGTTAGGTGATCCACTGCACAGAAAGTTGTATTAGCTGATTTTCCTACACACTGACGCGTCACAGCCTCACTGTCCTCTAAACGTTTAAACCTGGACACATGACCTGCAGCTCTGTGACAGTCGGTGTGCGGTATGTGACAGGGGTCTGTTATATATCCTCTCTTACAGAGGGGCTCTCTGGAGTGACACTAAGTGGCGAGTGTGAATGAACGTACAAATATTCCAGCGGATAACACCACGACCCGCCAAGTATCCACCAACACATGTGGGAGACTGGGGTTCGAATCCCGGTCTGGGGACTACGCTGTGCTACACCAATAAGAGTCCTTGGGCCAGACTCCTATATTATATTACATTATACTATACTATCGTATATTATATTATACCCTGTATATTCGCCTATTATATTATATTATACTATATTATATTTATTATATTATTAAAGTATATTACCAGGGAGAAACTTATTTTGTGTTCAAACATTTTGCATATCAGATTTTAAATATTATATTATATTATATTATATTATATTATATTATATTATATTATATTATATTATATTATATTATATTATGTTCCTGGCTCTATTATACAGTAAAATGTTCTTGTTTTTATATTTCTTTACTCATGGATTTAGTTTTTTATTGATATGTGGTGTAATTTATAAACCCACAGATACAGCCGAAGAGAAAACCCGCCACATCCACATTTATCATCCCCTAGCTGTGCGAGCCTTCTGAGGGGTAACATGGGTGAGCAGATGGGCCACTCACCTCCCTCTCCGAGGGGTAAACATCTTCCGGCAGCTCTTCTGCGTTTTTATTAATCAGCTTCTCGGGAGGATACAGCTCGTAGGTCCTGTTCTCAGCACCTGATTTGTTGAGGTTCATGTCCTGTAAAGTTCCAGATAAGTCAGAATGGGGACGTGTGATAACTCGGTATTGGGACACGCAGAACTGGACTTAATCCGAATACCGTACCGCTGTGACCTGCGCCAGCGAGGTGACGTCCCCCAGCTCCTCCTTCAGCTGCTCGTAGGTCTTCCCACCCTGGTGGAGGCCAACAGAGGCAGACAGGAAGGTCTTAGTTACATGTGAGGTATTTCATACATGACCCGCGGTGAGGCGGCTGTAATGGTTCGTAATCGCTCTAAGCACTTTCTAACAGACGCGGCTTTTAGGTTTCTGTTTCTGGAGGAG
Source organism: Prochilodus magdalenae (assembly GCA_024036415.1). Taxonomy (NCBI): domain Eukaryota; kingdom Metazoa; phylum Chordata; class Actinopteri; order Characiformes; family Prochilodontidae; genus Prochilodus; species Prochilodus magdalenae. The sequence continues at coordinate 25,232 of JAMWET010001545.1, forward strand.
CGGTTAACGTTACTGGTAAAGTTTGTTTGTAAAAATCTCCTCACACTAATTACTAATCTGATTTAAAGACGAATGGAGGCACAGTTAGGATCAGCTGTCTAATTTCCAAAGGCTTTTACCTGCTTTTAGTGATTTTAGTATCTACACTGGCAGTGCACATCTGTCACAGCTTATAATGCAGTGAGAATCTGGGCTTACTGAAATGATTTCAAACCAGAGAAACAAACGACTAGAGATTAAATAATCTTAGAGCCGAGATATATCAACTAGATCTCATTTTTACAGAGTAACATACAAAACAAATCGCTTTATAACCAGAGATTATTATATAGCCAGAGATTATTATATAGCCAGAGATTATTATATAGCCAGAGATTATTATATAACCAGAGATTATTATATAACCAGAGATTATTATATAGCCAGAGATTATTATATAGCCAGAGATTATTATATAGCCAGAGATTATTATATAGCCAGAGATTATTATATAGCCAGAGATTATATAGCCAGAGATTATTATATAGCCAGAGATTATTATATAACCAGAGATTATTATATAGCCAGAGATTATTATACAGCCAGAGATTATATAGCCAGAGATTATTATATAACCAGAGATTATTATATAGCCAGAGATTATTATATAACCAGAGATTATTATATAGCCAGATATTATTATATAGCCAGAGATTATTATATAACCAGAGATTATTATATAGCCAGAGATTATTATATAGCCAGAGATTATTATATAACCAGAGATTATTATATAGCCAGAGATTATTGTATAACCAGAGATTATTATATAGCCAGATATTATTATATAACCAGAGATTATTATATAGCCAGAGATTATTATATAGCCAGAGATTATTATATACACTAAATAAATAAATACATATATAAATATATAAATATTAGTTAATAAATATCCAGTCTATCCATCTTTATATTCTCTATCTGAGAGAGCTGTTAACTCGTTGTGGGATAAGACGGACTCGGTGTGGGGAGTATTATAAAAGCTGCCTGTGTTGATTCCCCGTGTTTGATTGTATCCGTGGAGGGTAGACCTAATGCTATTCCGTAAAAGCAGTCCTTTGAGAAGAGCAGTGTGGCACGTACGCTCCATTTCAAGGGGTCCCAGGCGGTGAACCAACCGGTGAAGGTCGGGGGCTCGAAGCCCTGCTTTACCAGCAGGATGGGCGTGTCACAGTCACGTCCCCCGGGATGGGTCCGCAGGTATTCCTGACATGTGATGGCAGATTCCCGGCGCTCCACTTCATTTGCCTGATTTCCTATCCAGAGGAAGATCTGAAAGAGCCAGCAGTGACACTGAGTGGACCAGCTTCCTGATTTGCATCAGTTTTGCATAGGAATAATCTACAGTCAAATCTCTCGGACATTCAGCAGGCACATTAGAGCTAATGCTGCAAAGGAAGGGTGTGGTCAGGGCAGGGACCGTGTGGGGTTAGGGTTCAGTACAAACAGCAGCAGGAGCCCAACATCCCTACATGATTAAACAGCTAATATATAAACAGTTATTCAGTGGTGGTGAAGGTAACCAGACGTCCCCTCTAAAAGCTCCCTCACAGGAAGTTCCTACAGGAGGTGGTTCTGAATACGCTGCCTGATGTCTGAGACGCTGTTTATGATAGTGTGGAGAAGATCTCAGCCTTAAACTCCATTCATGGTGGAGGGATACATGCTGCAGGGCGCTGTGAGGTCAAATAGTCCCCCAAAGGAACTTAGTATTTCCAGGTTTTCATCATCAACATTCCATACACACTCAGAAGACACGTGTAGGTTCACTGGTGGTTCTAGATACTAGAGCCTGTAAATCCGCTGAACAGGAACTTTATATTATAGAAACTGTAGTCAGTCACAGAGGGGTCCTGACTCTTTACGAGCCCACCGAGACAGAGTCGGACACATGCAGCTGAACTCCATGAGTCCTCCTGTTAGTGCAGCACCATCGGCAGACGGCTGCACCACGCAGGACTACCTGCACACAGACCGTTACCACGACTGTCCTTAACACCACGTCACCGTCACCAAAGACTGCAGTGGTGTCGTACCAGACTGTCATGGAGTGACTCAGAATGGCAGCGGGTCATCTTCAGTGACGAGTCCCGCTTTAGTCTTGGTGGAGACGCCCAACGAATCCGTGTGTGGAGGCACCGTGGTCAGCACCGAGATGGACGGTCTGTAGTCACACGTCCAGAAGACCTGGTGTCCCTCCACCTCCACCCCTACCGCACCATCTGCA
>JAMWET010001545.1:37500-135000 GCA_024036415.1 Prochilodus magdalenae
CTTAATGAACTCCTGCAACACCAACAACACCAACGCAGCTTTACAGATCCACTCACAGACTACACCCATCAATCTACACCTACACTGATCAATACAACACCTGCGCTAATCAATCTACACCTGCGCTAATCAATCTACACCTATGATAATCAATCTACACCCACGTTAATCAATTTACACCCATGCTAATCAATCTACACCTGCGCTAATCAATCTACACCTACGATAATCAATCTACACCTATGCTAATCAATCTACACCTATGCTAATCAATGTACACCCTCACTAAACAATCTACACCCGCGCTAATCAATACAACACCTGCGCTAATCAATCTACACCTATGATAATCAACCTACACCTACGCTAATCAATCTCCACCTACGCTAATCAATCTACACCCACGCTAATCAGTCTACACCTGCGCTAATCTATCGTTTATAGAGGAAGTGAAGGTCACCAGAGCTCTGGACATGGCCGCCTGCTTCTCGTTCTTGTTGGCTCTTTTCCCCTTCCACACGAACAGCTTCACTCCACCCTGATCCAGAATGTAGCAGTCCTGGAACACAACAGAACCATCTTCAGTCACAGCACTAAAGTCCAGGTTCCACTGTTGTTCAGGTTCCACTGCTGTAGGACCTTTAAACACCACCTTAGAACAGTATAACTGAGCTCAGAACAGCAGCAAAGCGCAACACGGGTCTTTCTACCAAGCACAGGGAACAATTCCCCATTTTAACATTCTGGTGAACACGGAACCGGTGCTTTAGGACCGAGTCCATACCGCAATTCTAAAGCCATGACGGCTCTCGGTTATCTAGCATAGAAGTAGAAGAAGAAGAAGAAGAAGAAGAGGAAGGAAATGAGGAGGAGGAGGAAGAAGAGGATGAGGAGGAAGAGGAGCAGGAAGTGGAAAAAAGCCCACAAGCATGAAAAAACACTGAGGGTGGAGGTGCTGCTGCAGTGCCCGCTCCATGTCCAGTGACTTTACATGTTTAGATCATCAAACTCCCGCTCCCCACCCGAAACTCAACTTACGTCATGGTTCAGCAGATCTTTGACCAGCGGCCTGGTGGCAACCTCTCTGACCATCATCTCTCCGTCAGCATCGGACACACTGCCAAGTGCACACGGTAAACACAGGTCAGTCCCAGAACAGCCCTGCCCACGTCCAGAGCCACTGACCCTTCACTCTTCTCAGTCTCACTGGAGAGATATTACACTCCCTGGTTCTAAAAGGGAGCGGAAACTCAAAGTTCCCAAAACACTACACTACAGTAAAAACGAGAATCCTAACAACCACCTGGAAGACCTGGCAGACCCATCAACACCGTCAAAACACAATCAAATAACGGCGTTAGATACTCAGTAATGTACTCCCGTGGGTACGCACTGGTACAGGGTGACCTTGGCCATCTGCTCCCGGTCAGCTATGTCATCCGGTGTCGCGCTGGGCAGTTTGGCAGGCCGCTCACCGAGGATGGCCATCAGAGCTTCCATTAGGAGAGGGGAAGCCTTCTCAGCATCCCCCTCGACCACCCCGATCTCAGCTCTCCCTCCTCTCTCACGGTCACGGATGTCCTTGGCCAACAGCATCCCCTTCATTAAACACACACAGCTCAACATTAACATCCCACAATGCACCACAGCACACAGTATGGGTCACATGTCTGATTCGTCAGTGTTCATAGAAACAACACCTTGCCCTGTGATGGACAGGTGGCCTGTCCAGGGAGTTTCCTGCCTTCTGCCCAAAGAGGCTCCAGGACACCCACCAAGCAGCTCAGTAGATGAATGAATGATATGATACCAGACTGGGTGTGGCCTAATATTTGAATTAGCAGTTTGATTGACATGGGTGTCCTCTCCTGGAGCTTCAGCCATGGGCGTGGGTGCTGCTCCTCTCTCTGTCTACCTGCCCTTATCTGGTCTAACCGGGAGCAGCTCCTTCACCATGACTGACAGGAGGTTAGGATATGGCGTCGGGGCAGCAGAGCTACTTCTCCATCCTCTCATGTTGGACTGATTCCCCTCCTACAGCGCTACAGTGACTCACCATCGCCTCCTCAGGTACACAGTGGTACTACAGACAGGACGGGGCGGGGCTAGCTGGTTAGCATGCTAACTCCAGTAGATACCTCTACACCACCGTACGGCTCTAACACACCGTCACAGCCGTTATTACTTCACATCTGCAGATCACTTTTGGTAATTTTGGAATGTTTTTAACCATAACTCCTTTAACTCTCCGCTAACCACTCACTGTAACCCCACCCTTCACCCAAACACTAAGCCTAACACGTCCTCTAACACTAACTCCACCTAAGCCTTGATGAGCCCCAGACCGCTGATCAGTATAAACCACTACACAAATAAAGCGGTGTGGAGGAGTCAGACCTTCAGCCGCTCCTGTCTGTTACTCTCGGGTCCGTTCCACTGGATAATGGTCTTCCCAACGTCCAGCAGGAAAACGTCCCCAAGGTTGAAGCTCTTCCAGCTCATCTCCACCTTCAAACAGAGTTTACATTCACCGTTTCAAAAATACTTACATCAATACAAAACAGGAAGTCAATTTTCAGAATTCCTGCATAATCAGTTAAAACGAAAAATACAGAACCGCTCCCAGTGGAGGTGAAGGTAACCAGACGTCCCCTCTAAAAGCTGAGGTGGTTCTGAATACGCTGCCTGATGTCTGAGACCCTCACACCAAACCCTCCCTCACTCTGTACACACCTCACACCAAACCCTCTCTCCCTCACTCTATACACACCTCACACCAAACCCCCTCTCCCTCACTCTGTACACACCTCACACCAAACCCTCTCTCCCTCACTCTGTACACACCTCACACCAAACCCTCTCTCACTCACTCTGTACACACCTCACACCAAACCCTCTCTCCCTCACTCTGTACACACCTCACACCAAACCCTCTCTCCCTCACTCTATACACACCTCACACCAAACCCCCTCTCCCTCACTCTGTACACACCTCACACCAAACCCTCTCTCACTCACTCTGTACACACCTCACACCAAACCCTCTCTCCCTCACTCTGTACACACCTCACACCAAACCCGCTCTCACTCACTCTGTACACACCTCACACCAAACCCTCTCTCCCTCACTCTGTACACACCTCACACCAAACCCTCCCTCACTCTGTACACACCTCACACCAAACCCTCTCTCCCTCACTCTATACACACCTCACACCAAACCCCCTCTCCCTCACTCTGTACACACCTCACACCAAACCCTCTCTCCCTCACTCTGTACACACCTCACCCCAAACCCTCTCTCACTCACTCTGTACACACCTCACACCAAACCCTCTCTCCCTCACTCTGTACACACCTCACACCAAACCCTCTCTCCCTCACTCTATACACACCTCACACCAAACCCCCTCTCCCTCACTCTGTACACACCTCACACCAAACCCTCTCTCACTCACTCTGTACACACCTCACACCAAACCCTCTCTCCCTCACTCTGTACACACCTCACACCAAACCCGCTCTCACTCACTCTGTACACACCTCACACCAAACCCTCTCTCCCTCACTCTGTACACACCTCACACCAAACCCTCTCTCCCTCACTCTGTACACACCTACAACACCTCACACCAAACCCTCTCTCACTCACTCTGTACACACCTCACACCAAACCCTCTCTCCCTCACTCTGTACACACCTCACACCAAACCCTCTCTCACTCACTCTGTACACACCTCACACCAAACCCTCTCTCCCGCACTCTGTACACACCTCACACCAAACCCTCTCTCCCTCACTCTGTACACACCTCACACCAAACCCTCTCTCCCTCACTCTGTACACACCTCACACCAAACCCTCTCTCACTCACTCTGTACACACCTCACACCAAACCCGCTCTCCCTCACTCTGTACACACCTCACACCAAACCCTCTCTCCCTCACTCTGTACACACCTCACACCAAACCCGCTCTCCCTCACTCTGTACACACCTCACACCAAACCCTCTCTCACTCACTCTGTACACACCTCACACCAAACCCGCTCTCCCTCACTCTGTACACACCTCACACCAAACCCTCTCTCCCTCACTCTGTACACACCTCACACCAAACCCGCTCTCCCTCACTCTGTACACACCTCACACCAAACCCTCCCTCACTCTGTACACACCTCACACCAAACCCTCTCTCCCTCACTCTGTACACACCTCACACCAAACCCTCTCTCCCTCACTCTGTACACACCTCACACCAAACCCTCTCTCACTCACTCTGTACACACCTCACACCAAACCCTCTCTCCCTCACTCTGTACACACCTCACACCAAACCCTCTCTCCCTCACTCTGTACACACCTCACACACTGAACTATGGAGGACTCTTGTTAAGTCTACGGGGTCTATGAAGACATGTAAAGGAACCTGCTGCGTATTAGGAGGGTCAGTTCCTCTTCCTCACCTCTTTACCGGTCACCTTCCTCTGTCCTTTAACCTGGAGCAGCCTTCGAACATCATAGGAGTTTGTTTCTACATGTCTCATTCCCGATGCCACTCCTCCCTGCTTGTAACTAAGGAGGCATAGGAAGAGATCGACTGTGATCAAATATCCATAATCATATTTAATCTTTAGCTTAGCATTAAACACCATGTTTACATTTACAAACCCCAAAACCCCTACATTAACACTAAACCCCCTAACCCCTACATTTACACTAACCCCGTAACCCCTACATTTACACTAACCCCGTAACCCCTACATTTACACTACACCCCCTAACCCCTACATTTACACTAACCCCCTAACCCCTACATTTACACTAAACCCCCTTACCCCTACATTTACACTAAACCCCTAACCCCTACATTTACACTAAACCCCCTAACCCCTACATTTACACTAAACCCCCTAACCCCTACATTTACACTAACCCCCTAACCCCTACATTTACACTAACCCCCTAACCCCTACATTTACACTAACCCCCTAACCCCTACATTTACACTAACCCCCCTAACCCCTACATTAACACTAACCCCCCTAACCCCTACATTAACACTAAACCCCCTAACCCCTACATTTACACTAACCCCCCTAACCCCTACATTTACACTAAACCCCTAACCCCTACATTTACACTAAACCCCTAACCCCTACATTTACACTAAACCCCCTAACCCCTACATTTACACTAAACCCCCTAACCCCTAATTTTACACTAAACCCCTAACCCCTACATTTACACTAAACCCCCTAACCCCTACATTTACACTAAACCCCCTAACCCCCACACTAAACCCCCTAACACTACATTTACACTAAACCCTTAACCCCTACATTTACACTAAATCCCCTAACCCCTACATTTACACTACACCCCTAACCCCTACATTAACACTAAACCCCCTAACCCCTACACTTACACTAAACCCCCTAACCTCTACATCTACATTAAACCCCTAACCCCTACATTTACACTAAACCCCTAACCCCTACATTTACACTAACCCCCCTAACCCCTACATTTACACTAAACCCCTAACCCCTACATTTACACTAAATCCCCTAACCCCTACATTTACACTAAACCCCCTAACCCCTACATTAACACTAAACCCCCTAACCCCTACACTTACACTAAACCCCCTAACCTCTACATCTACACTAAACCCCTAACCCCTACATTTACACTAAACCCCTAACCCCAACATTTACACTAAACCCCTAACCCCTACATTTACACCAAACCCCTAACCCCTACACTTACACTATACCCCCTAACCCCTACATTTACACTAAACCCCTAACCCCTACATTTACACTAAACCCCTAACCCCTACACTTACACTATACCCCCTAACCCCTACATTTACACTAAACCCCCTAACCCCTACACTTACACTAAACCCCTAACCCCTACATTTACACTAAACCCCCTAACCCCTACATTTACACTAAATCCCCAAACCCCTACATTTACACTAAACCCCCTAACCCCTACATTTACACTAAACCCCTACATTAACACTAAACCCCCTAACCCCTACACTAACACTAAACCCCCTAACCCCTACACTAACACTAAACCCTAACCCCTACATTTACACTAAACCCCTAAGCCCTACATTTACACTAAACCCCCTAACCCCCACATTTACACTAAACCTCTAACCTCTACATTTACACTAAACCCCTAACCCCTACATTTACACTAAAAACCTAACCCCTACATTAACACTCAATCCCCTAACCCCTACATTAACACTAAATCCCCTAACCCCTACACTTACACTAAACCCCCTAACCCCTACATTTACACTAAACCCCCTAACCCCCACATTTACACTAAACCCCTAACCCCTACATTTACACTAAACCCCCTAACCCCTACATTTACACTAACCCCTAACCCCTACATTTACACTAAACCCCCTAACATCTACATTTACACTAACCCCTAACCCCTACATTTACACTAAACCCCCTAACATCTACATTTACACTAACCCCTAACACCTTACATTAACACTAAACCCCCCTAACCCCTACATTTACACTAAACCCTCTTACCCCTACATTTACACTAATCCCCTAACCCCTACATTTACACTAACCCCCCTAACATCTACATTTGCACTAAACCCTAACCCCTACATTTACACTAACCCCTAACCCCTACATTTACACTAAACCCCTAACCCCTACATTTACACTAAACCCCCTAACATCTACATTTACACTAACCCCCTTACCCCTACATTTACACTAAACCCCTAACCCCTACATTTACACTAAACCCCTAACCCCTACATTTACACTAAACCCCCTAACATCTACATTTACACTAACCCCCTAACCCCTACATTTACACTAAACCCCTAACCCCTACATTTATACTAAACCCCCTAACCCCTACATTTACACTAAACCCCTAACCCCTACATTTACACTAAACCCCCTAACCCCTACATTTATACTAAACCCCCTAACCCCTACATTTACACTAAACCCCTAACCCCTACATTTACACTAAACCCTTAACCCCTACATTAACACTAATCCCCTAACCCCTACATTTACACTAGACCCCTAACCCCTACACTTACACTATACCCCCTAACCCCTACATTTACACTAAACCCCTAACCCCTACATTTACACTAAACCCCTAACCCCTACACTTACACTATACCCCCTAACCCCTACATTTACACTAAACCCCCTAACCCCTACACTTACACTAAACCCCTAACCCCTACATTTACACTAAACCCCCTAACCCCTACATTTACACTAAATCCCCAAACCCCTACATTTACACTAAACCCCCTAACCCCTACATTTACACTAAACCCCTACATTAACACTAAACCCCCTAACCCCTACACTAACACTAAACCCCCTAACCCCTACACTAACACTAAACCCTAACCCCTACATTTACACTAAACCCCTAAGCCCTACATTTACACTAAACCCCCTAACCCCCACATTTACACTAAACCTCTAACCTCTACATTTACACTAAACCCCTAACCTCTACATTTACACTAAACCCCTAACCCCTACATTAACACTAAATTCCCTAACCCCTACATTAACACTAAATCCCCTAACCCCTACACTTACACTAAACCCCCTAACCCCTACATTTACACTAAACACCCTAACCCCCACATTTACACTAAACCCCTAACCCCTACATTTACACTAAACCCCCTAACCCCTACATTTACACTAACCCCTAACCCCTACATTTACACTAAACCCCCTAACATCTACATTTACACTAACCCCTAACCCCTACATTTACACTAAACCCCCCCCTAACATCTACATTTACACTAAACCCCTAACCCCTACATTTTCACTAAACCCCCTAACCCCTACATTTACACTAAACCCTCTTACCCCTACATTTACACTAATCCCCTAACCCCTACATTTACACTAACCCCCCTAACACCTACATTTACACTAAACCCTAACCCCTATCTTTACACTAAACCCTAACCCCTTCATTTGCACTAAACCCCTAACCTTTACATTTACACTAAACCACAGGGCTCTACATTTACACTAACCCCCTTACCTTTACATTTACACTAAACTCTCCTAACCCCTACATTTACACTAAACCCCTAACACCTACATTTACACTAAACACCCTAACCCCTACATTTACACTAACCCCCTAACCCCTACATTTACACTAAACCCCTAACCCCTACATTTATACTAAACCCCCTAACCCCTACATTTACACTAAACCCCTAACCCCTACATTTACACTAAACCCCCTAACCCCTACATTTATACTAAACCCCCTAACCCCTACATTTACACTAAACCCCTAACCCCTACATTTACACTAAACCCTTAACCCCTACATTAACACTAATCCCCTAACCCCTACATTTACACTAGACCCCTAACTCCTACACTTACACTAAACCCCTAACCCCTACATTAACACTAAACCCCCTAACCCCCACATTTACACTAAACCCCCTAACCCCTACATTTACACTAAACCCCCTAACCCCTACATTTAAACTAAACCCCTAACCCCTACATTTACACTAAACCCCTAACTCCTACATTTACACTAAACCCCTTAACCCCTACATTTACATTAAACCCCCTAACTCCCACATTTACACTAAACCCCCTAACCCCTACATTTACACTAAACATTAACCCCTACCTTTATACTAAACCCCCTAACCCCTACATTTACACTAAACCCCTTAACCCCTACATTTACACTAACCCCCCTAACCCCTACATTTACACTAAACCCCCTAACCCCTACATTTATACTAAACCCCCTAACACCTACATTTACACTAAACCCCTAACCCCTACATTTACACTAAACCCCCTAACCCCTACATTTACACTAAACCCCCTAACCCCTACATTTACACTAAACCCCTAACCCCTACATTTACACTAAACCCCCTAACCCCTACATTTACACTAAACCGCTTACCCCTACACTTACACTAAACCCCCTAACCCCTACATTTACACTAAACCCCCTAACCCCTACATTTACACTAAACCCCCTAACCTCTACATTTACACTAAACCCCCTAACCCCTACATTTACACTAACCCCCCTAACCCCTACATTTACACTAAACCCCCTAACCCCTACATTTACACTAAACCCCCTAACTCCTACACTTACACTAAACCCCCTAACCCCTACATTTACACTAAACCCCCTAACCCCTACATCTACACTAAACCCCCTAACTCCTACACTTACACTAAACCCCCTAACCCCTACATTTACACTAAACCCCTAACCCCTACATTTACACTAAACCCCCTAACTCCTACACTTACACTAAACCCCCTAACCCCTACATTTACACTAAACCCCCTAACCCCTACATTTACACTAAACCCCTAACCCCTACATTTACACTAACCCCCCCAACCCCTACATTTACACTAAACCCCCTAACCCCTACATTTACACTAAACCCTAACCCCTACATTTACACTAAACCCCTAACCCCTACATTTACACTAAACCCTAACCCCTACATCTACACTAAACCCCTAACCCCTACATCTACACTAAACCCCTAACCCCTACATTTACACTAAACCCCCTAACCCCTACATTTACACTAAACCCCCTAACCTCTACATCTACACTAAACCCCCTAACCCCTACATTTACACTAAACCCCCTAACCCCTACATTTACACTAAACCCCCTAACCTCTACATCTACACTAAACCCCTAACCCCTACATTTACACTAAACCCCCTAAACCCTACATTTACACTAAACCCTCTAACCCCTACATTTACACTAAACCCCTAACCCCTACATTTACACTAACCCCCTAACCCCTACACTTACACTAAACCCCTAACCCCTACATTTACACTAAACCGCTTACCCCTACACTTACACTAAACCCCCTAACCCCTACATTTACACTAAACCCCCTAACCCCTACATTTACACTAAACCCCCTAACCTCTACATCTACACTAAACCCCTAACCCCTACATCTACACTAACCCCCTAACCCCTACATTTACACTAAACCCCCTAACCCCTACATCTACACTAACCCCCTAACCCCTACATCTACACTAAACCCCCTAACCCCTCCATCTACACTAAACCCCCTAACCCCTACATTTACACTAAACCCCCTAACCCCTACATCTACACTAACTCCCCTTAACCCTTACTGGGATGTGGTGTTGGGGGATTAAGGTCTGCTGGATGAAAGTTATCAGCTTTAGAGCCTGTGTGTTTATGCCAGGTGGGATGGCGGTGATTGTTGCCTTAGGGATTTATGGCTTAGACCTGGATTCCCTTATACGGGCATGACACCAGCTACAGACCAGAGGTCTATTTTAGCACAGAGATTATCTGATCATTCAACAAGGAAGTCGTATACATGCATGGCCTTTACATGAAATTCAATCCTGAAGTCAGTCAGATAGCTACTATACCTGGAGTAATCTTCACTTCCTGCTTCCTTCCGTACAAAGCACGCTCCACTAGGCTGTAACAATGGGTTTCTTTTAAAGGAGCAGTGTGTAAGATTGGGGGGAGGAGTTTCCACCAGCGTTGCCATATTGCACCGTAGGAACCACCTGGAATACCTATCTAGGTTGTGCACGGTAGTTGCTATGTTGTTTTAGGTGGTTGCTAGGCAATTGCTTAGCTGTCCACCACCTGTAATGCTGTTTAGTATACCCATAGCAACAGCCTGGCATGATACCACAGCATTCGCCTAGTAATCAGTTTGCACACTTTAGCAAACACCTAGCAACCAGGAGTGAAACAAAGACATACGCTTAGCAACACCATAGCAACTGGAAAATCACTAGTAATGCCATAACAACATTCTAGCAACTACCTAGTATTCCATAGTAACACCCTAGCAACTGACCAATTTGTTTCCTGATGAATAAAATTCTGGAAGGTTTCATTAATCATAGTTTAGATATAAATTAGGAGACAAACAAACAAACAAACAGAGGAAACAAACAAACAGAGAGACAAACAAACAAACAGAGAGACAAACAAACAAACATAGAGACAAACAAACAGAGAGACAAATAAACAAACAAACATAGAGACAAGCAAACTAACAAACAAACAAAGAGACAAACAAACAGAGAGACAAATAAACAAACAAACATAGAGACAAGCAAACTAACAAACAAACAAACAGAGAGAACGAAACAGACAAACAGACGAAGGACTGAAGGGTCTCACATGATGCCCTGTTTGAAGTATCCACAGAAAGTGCTTGACTCATGGTGCTGGACCTCACGGTGCTGGACCGGCGTGGAGCCCAGGAAGTCATCCAGCTGGATGGTGTAAACAGCTGCAGCTCCCTGTTCGTCCTGACTGGACTGAGAGCCGATCCAGTAATGAATGTCGTAGGACAGGGACGAGGCCACCTTCTTCGTCTGTGGACGTACAGGGAGAGGTGTGAGAGGAGGATGAGAGGAGCGGCAGTACAGTCTGTACCGGAACACCAGGATTCCAGGAGGAAGATTTCCAGTTTCAACTTCATATCTCTGATTTGGGATTCTTTACCATGGTGGGATGAACAGGGAGTGACTGTCAGCACCACCAAAATCTGAGCTGTCCTAATATAAACTCATCATCGACAGAACCGCTCCCCCCAGAAGGAGGTGTGGGGGTGCGGGTGTGTTGGGAAGGAAGATAAAGGTGACCAGGATCAATAACTGGTGATAAATTTAGACTGATATGATCAATATTTATTGAGCTACACATACAGAAGTCTGTCTCTCAGTATGGCGTCGGGCCGCCGTGTTTGCTAACCCAACACGCCAGACGTCTCGGTATGGAGCTGTAGAGGTTCCTGATGGAGTCCTGTGATAATCCATCCCATGCAGCTTGAACATCCTCACACAGTTCCTGCAGATGGTGCGGTAGGGGTGGAGGTGGAGGGACACCAGGCCTTCTGGATCGTTCATCTTGGTGCTGACCACGGTGCCTCCACACACGGATTCGTTGGGCGTCTCCACCAAGACTAAAGCGGGACTCGTCACTGAAGATGACCCGCTGCCATTCTGAGTCACTCCATGACAGTCTGGTACGACACCACTGCAGTCTTTGGTGACGGTGACGTGGTGTTAAGGACAGTCGTGGTAACGGTCTGTGTGCATGTAGTCCTGCGTGGTGCAGCCGTCTGCCAATGGTGCTGCACTAACAGGATGACTCATGGAGGACACCACTGCTCACTGGGGGTCTGTAGTGGTGGTGTTGGGTCAGTCAGGTACAGAGATAAGACCCGTCTTTGGTTACCTCACATGTGCGGCCGAGTGTGGAACTAGAATCATCAGCTTGTCTCACCATGTCAAATCTGCACTGTGGGTTGGTTGGTTTGCGGTGCGGGTTCTGATAATGTGTATGTAATACAGTATTTAGAAACTACTGACCTCAGACCAGTGAACCAGATGCAGGAGTATACAGTGGCCAGTATTTCCACCGACTGAAATTCAGTAGAAATATGGAATATAGAAATATGTGTGTTTTATTTGTAGTTTTAATATTTGATAGAATAGAACACTAGAATACTGCAGCTGATTCACTTTAGTGCTCATTTATTTACAGCATTACTAAAACTACAGTATCATGATATTAACTGTGAGAGGGGACAAGGAAGTGAGGTCAGTCGGAATCAGAGGGAACAGGAAAGATGGATAAACGGCCAGAAACACAGTAACACAGAACGGAGGAGGAGATAAAGGAAGAGGGGGACAGAGGAGGAGGCAGAGGAGGTTCCGGAATCATAGTTGTCTTTGTAGATGCAAAACAGATGTAAAACACGAAACAGCTGCTACACCAACAACAGCACGCCACCATCACCATAAACCCCGAGGAGGAACAGAGGACGCATTTATCAACAACAACAGCCGCACTGACGAGGGTTCCTCCGCCAACTCTGGTTCCCTAAAGAACCTTTCACTGGAGCTTTTTAAGGAACAAGACCTACAGAGTGTGGAGAACCTTTCTAAGGGGTCTTTAGTGAGGGTTCTAAACTGTTAGTCCTGGGAGCCAAACACTTTGATGGCCCACAACTAATAGCACTGCATCTTATCAGCTCCACTGAGCGTACAGGACACTCTGTAGGTGTACAGGTCCAGACTGGAGTCCATCTGTTTCTCTGTGTACTGTATTACCCTGTTCTTCAATGGTCAGACTGAGAATCATCCACCTACCACAACTATCAAGCCAACAGCATCCTGTGGGGCAGCGTCCTGTGGGGCAGCGTCCTGTGGGGCAGCGTCCTGTGGGGCAGCGTCCTGTGGGGCAGCGTCCTGTGCCCCCTGATGAAGGACTAGAGGATGACCAACACTGCACTGTGCAGCAGCAGATGAGCTATCGTCTCTGACTGTCCATCTACAAGGTGGAGCAGCAAGGTAGGAGTGTCTAATAGAGTGGACAGTGAGTGGACACAGTGTCTCAACACTCCAGCAGCACTGCTGTGTCTGATCCACTCACACCAGCACCAAATGGAAGAAATCGTAAAGGGTTCGTTGAGTGTTCAGGGTTCTATACAGATCCATTCTGTGTTGGGGAACCCCTGAACTTCTCTCTGTTTGAGGGTGTGGATTAAAGATGTTTTCTACCACTAAGATACATTTTTGTGGCTCTAATTTGAGCAGCTGCATTTTCCCTGGAACCGTCCATCCAAGCCAGGAACCTCAGTGGAACCTTTACTTTAGAAGTGAGCGTGAGAAAAGTGCTAATGTGGGTTAAAGTTTGTGGCAGTTTGTCTGTGAATTTGTGAGGATTGTGCTGAAAAGAACTTACAGAGAGCAGAACGTAGCAGTCCCCCTCGTAAAAGTTCCCGTAAGATTTCTCCGGAACCAGAACTAGTTCCATTTTCTGTTCAACACAGAACACAGCGTCAGTAAGTGTCATCAGACTTACAGCTAGGACAAACTATAATCACGGAGGATGCAGAATCAAACTATTCTATACTACTATCAAATACTACTACTACAGTACAAAATAAATACTCTTAATAAATATATATTGCTACAGTGAAAGTAGAAGTACTCTTAATAAATAAATATTACACCAATAAAAGTAGAAGTACTCTTAGTAAATAAATATTACTACAATAAAAGTAGAACTACTCTTAGTAAATCAATATTACTACAATACAAGTATAAGTACTCTTAATAAAAAATATTATACCAGTAAAAGAAGAACTACTTTTAGTAAATAAATATTACTACAATAAAAGTAGATGTACTCTTAATAAATAAATATTACTACAGTAAAAGTATAAACACTCTTAATAAATAAATATTACTACAGTACAAGTAGAAATACTCTTAATAAATAAATATTACTACAGTACAAGTAGAAATACTCTTAGTAAATAAATATTACTACAGTACAAGTAGAAATACTCTTAATAAATAAATATTACTACAGTAAAAGTAGAAGTACTCTTAGTAAATAAATATTACTACAGTGAAAGTAGAAATACTCTTAATAAATAAATATTACTACAGTACAAGTAGAAATACTCTTAGTAAATAAATATTACTACAGTACAAGTAGAAATACTCTTAATAAATAAATATTACTACAGTACAAGTAGAAATACTCTTAATAAATAAATATTACTACAGTACAAGTAGAAATACTCTTAGTAAATAAATAAATATTACTACAGTGAAAATAGAAATACTCTTAGTAAATAAATATTACTACAGTGAAAGTAGAAATACTCTTAATAAATAAATATTACTACAGTAAAAGTAGAAATACTCTTAATAAATAAATATTACTACATTAAAAGTAGAAAAACTCTTAATAAATAAATATTACTACATTAAAAGTAGAAATACTCTTAATAAATAAATATTACTACAGTAAAAGTAGAAGTACTCTTAGTAAATAAATATTACTACAGTGAAAGTATAAACACTCTTAATAAATAAATATTACTACAGTAAAAGTAGAAAAACTCTTAATAAATAAATATTACTACAGTAAAAGTAGAAGTACTCTTAGTAAATAAATATTACTACAGTGAAAGTAGAAATACTCTTAATAAATAAATATTACTACAGTAAAAGTAGAAATACTCTTAATAAATAAATATTACTACAGTAAAAGTAGAAGTACTCTTAGTAAATAAATATTACTACAGTAAAAGTAGAAAAACTCTTAATAAATAAATATTACTACAGTAAAAGTAGAAGTACTCTTAGTAAATAAATATTACTACAGTACAAGTAGAAATACTCTTAATAAATAAATATTACTACAGTATAAGTAGAAATACTCTTAGTAAATAAATAAATATTACTACAGTGAAAATAGAAGTACTCTTAGTAAATAAATATTACTACAGTGAAAGTATAAACACTCTTAATAAATAAATATTACTACAGTAAAAGTAGAAAAACTCTTAATAAATAAATATTACTACAGTAAAAGTAGAAGTACTCTTAGTAAATAAATATTACTACAGTGAAAGTAGAAATACTCTTAATAAATAAATATTACTACAGTGAAAGTAGAAATACTCTTAATAAATAAATATTACTACAGTAAAAGTAGAAATACTCTTAATAAATAAATATTACTACAGTAAAAGTAGAAATACTCTTAATAAATAAATATTACTACAGTAAAAGTAGAAGTACTCTTAGTAAATAAATATTACTACAGTGAAAGTAGAAATACTCTTAATAAATAAATATTACTACAGTACAAGTAGAAATACTCTTAATAAATAAATATTACTACAGTACAAGTAGAAATACTCTTAGTAAATAAATAAATATTACTACAGTGAAAATAGAAATACTCTTAGTAAATAAATATTACTACAGTGAAAGTAGAAATACTCTTAATAAATAAATATTACTACAGTAAAAGTAGAAATACTCTTCTCTTAAAATAAATATTACTACAGTTAAAAGTAGAAAAACTCTTAATAAATAAATATTACTACATTAAAAGTAGAAATACTCTTAATAAATAAATATTACTACAGTAAAAGTAGAAGTACTCTTAGTAAATAAATATTACTACAGTGAAAGTATTAACACTCTTAATAAATAAATATTACTACAGTAAAAGTAGAAAAACTCTTAATAAATAAATATTACTACAGTAAAAGTAGAAGTACTCTTAGTAAAGAAATATTACTACAGTACAAGTAGAAATACTCTTAATAAATAAATATTACTACAGTACAAGTAGAAATACTCTTAATAAATAAATATTACTACTACAGTACTCTTAGTAAATGAAGGTACTAAATAGAAATACTCTTTAATAATAAATATTACTACAGTAAAAGTAGAAATACTCTTAGTAAAAATAAATATTACTACAGTAAAAAAGTAGAGAAAAACTCTTAATAAATAAAATATTACTACAGTAAAAGTAGAAGTACTCTTAGTAAATAAATATTACTACAGTGAAAGTAGAAATACTCTTAATAAATAAATATTACTACAGTAAAAGTAGAAATTTTCTTAATAAATAAATATTACTACAGTAAAAGTAGAAGTATTCTTAGTAAATAAATATTACTACAGTACAAGTAGAAGTACTCTTAATAAATAAATATTACTACAGTGAAAGTAGAAATACTCTTAATAAATAAATATTACTACAGTAAAAGTAGAAGTACTCTTAGTAAATAAATATTACTACAGTAAAAGTAGAAGTACTCTTAGTAAATAAATATTACTACAGTGAATGTAGAAGTACTCTTAATAAATAAATATTACTACATTGAAAGTAGAAGTACTCTTAATAAATAAATATTACTACAGTGAAAGTAGAAATACTCTTAATAAATAAATATTACTACAGTAAAAGTAGAAGTACTCTTAGTAAATAAATATTACTACAGTAAAAGTAGAAGTACTCTTAGTAAATAAATATTACTACAGTAAAAGTAGAAGTACTCTTAGTAAATAAATATTACTACAGTGAAAGTAGAAGTATTCTTAATAAATAATACCTCATACCTCAATTCTCCAAATAATAATGCCTGGAGTTTGGGTGACGGCTCTAAATGTTTGCTCCATGGTGCATCAGAGGGTTCTAGATACTAATCTGGAAACAGAAAGAGAACATTTAGAACTCATCATTAAAAAGAAGACAATAAATCTGATATGTGTTGGGGTTGTTTCCTCCCATCATCATCTATTCCCACTGGCATTAACTACGTCATACATCACAGGTAGAACCATGGGTGTGTTGCCCTGAAGCAAAATCCAGTACACTCTTCTTACATGTTACTGCTTTGATGTGTGTATTTCTTCTAATGGAGTGTTTATACTGCCAGATAAACAGATCTAAACAGATCGATACAGGTCTAAACACACCGCTGAGACAGTCACCACTGAAACACCAGGTGCGGTGTTGGTGTGTGGGTAGTGCTCTGGTTGTTGGGGTAATGAAATGATGGAATCTAGAACCGTTAGTTTTAATAGAACACTGGGGCAGGTCCACTCAGAGCTACAGGGTCTCAGGGTGAACTTTGTGTTTATTACAGGATGAGGAAATACTCCGACCCAGAATTCCTGATACGGAGTTCCAGACTCTAAATCCTACGTTCTCTTACAGCTGTGAAATGGCTGCACAGTAATTATCTCTGATAAGAGCGCTGATTAAATTCCGTAAATATAATACCAATACTATTATTACTAATATTACTAATACTAATGATACTATTATTACTAATATAAATACTACTAATATTACTAATACTATTATTACTATTGTTACTCATACTACTAATATTACTAGTATTACTAATACTATTATTACTTATACTAATACTACTAATACTATTATTACTAATATAAATACTACTAATACTACTAATACTATTATTACTAATACTACTAATACTATTATTACTAATATAAATACTACTAATATTACTAATACTATTATTACTATTGTTACTCATACTACTAACATTACTAATAATAATACTATTATTACTATTATTACTAATATAAATACTACTAATACTATTATTACTAATACTACTAATATTACTAATACTATTATTACTTATACTACTACTACTACTACTACTACTACTACTATTATTACTAATACTACTAATACTACCACTGCTACTATTACTACTAATTCTACTACTACTATTATTACTAATACTATTACTAATATTACTAATACTATTATTATTACTAATACTATTAATACTACTAATACTTTTATTACTAATATTACTAATATTATTACTGATACTAATAATATTATTACTAATACTACTAATTTTACTATTAATGCTACTAATACTATTACTACTATTATTACTAATACTACTAATACTATTATTACTAATACTACTACTAATACTTTTATTACTAATATTACTAATATTATCACTGGTACTAATAATATTACTATTAATCCTACTAAAACTTATATTATTACTACTAATACTTCTAACACTATTAGTACTAATATTAATAATACTGATACTAACACTATTCTTATTTTAATAAAACAACTGATATTGCTATTACTACTAATAATAATATTACTTCTATTACTAATACCACTAATTTCACTAATACTATTATTACTAATACTACTACTAGGAATATTAAAATTAACACTGCTACTATACTACTATTACAACCAGTATAGTTTCAGTAATAGTCCTTTCATTTCTACCGCATGTTTCTCATCTTCAGTCACTTTACAATCACCATTCATCCATTTATTCATTCATTCATTCATTCATTCATTCATCCTTCACTCATTGCCAAAAGAGACCTCGTCGTAAAACCATCCTACTCTAGTACGGTTCCCCTCAGGTCTAGAACCTGTTCACAGGTGTAAAGTGATGTTAGTGTGTGGAATATCAGGACATACCTGGAGAGGTGCAGGTAGAGCTGGGCGAGTTGGTCTCTGAGCTGTGTCCTGCTGTACGCCTGACAGATCCTGCGTCTCCCTGTCTCTCTCTCCTTCCTCCTCTTTAACAGAGGTCTCCCACAGCCTGGATTTGATTGTGTTTGCATGTGCTCGCTCTCGTTTATCTCCTCGTCCAATCAGGAGGAAGATCAGAGGAAAGATACGGAACACAGCAGGCAAATCAGCCGCATTCAAAAGACCAGCCGGCTTCGGGAGGAGCAGCCGGAGGACCATAAACCCCCGGAGCGGAGGAAGAGGAGTAGACCTCTCCACAGCAATACCTCATCAGCATCAATACTCTCTCTCTCTCCTTCTCTCTTCTCTCTCTCTTTCCCTCTCTCTATCTCTCCCTCTCCCTTCTCTATCTCTCCCTCTCCCTCTCTCTTCTCTATCTCTCCCTCTCTCTCCCCCTCTCTTCTCTATCTCTCCCTCCTCTATCTCTCCCTCTCTCTATCTCTCCCTCTCCCTTCTCTATCTCTTCTCTCCCTCTCCCTCCCTCTTCTCTATCTCTCCCTCTCTTTTCTCTATCTCTCCCTCCTCTATCTCTCCCTCTCTCTTCTCTATATCTCTCTATCTCTACCTCTTTTCTTGTGTAGCTTTCCGTTAAGTTTGTGGGGTCTTTGATCTTAGACCAGCCACCCATCGTTCTTCCAGTGGAGCCCACCTCCAACCAGCGTCTGCCACACCTGCTCCAGTGACATCCTCGGGAGTCCTTGTTTGGCTGGATTCGCTGTTATAGGGGGAGGGGCCTGTCAGATCCAGGTTGGACCTGAACCCTGCAGGACTGTAGATATCCAGGACGAGGTTGGTGATCCCGGTCTCAGACTTTGGGGAATGCCCTAAAGACCTAATATCTGCTCCTCTGGGCAAATTCCAGTTTGGGATTCCGTACGGGTGGAGCGGATAAGGGCTGTTAGTCTGTCACCACACAGAACACTGACCCTCAAAACACCAAACCAATAAACACTGACAGACAAACAGGCGGACCACCCACACAGACCCCAGAGCTTCCAGAGCTTCTGGATGGCTGGATCTCTCCGATTGTGTCCATCCATCTTGTAGCTGGTTGTCCTCTTCCCTCTCACCTTCACTGTCCCAGTGACCTTCTTCCTCTCAGAATCCAGAGCGAGAGCTTCTGCCTCTGGGCTTTGAGCGAGAGGTGAGGACCGATTTGGGCCCGGATGTCTTCTGTGCTGTCCGAGGTTCTAAAGCCTCAGTATCATTCCTGCCCTGTCACATCCGTGAAGGTCCACAGACAAGACCACAGCCTGGACAGTCTTGATTGTTGTCTATGGAGAGACATGGTGTGTGGAGCTGGTTCTGCTGGGTGCTGATCTGAAAGCAGTTCACCCCTTCCACACCTTCTCCACCGTGACACGGAGAAGGATCCCACTGTGGGGAAACAGAAGGAGAACGTGGAGTTCCTCCACCTCATGCAGGAGCTGAAACCGTACGAGCTGGGATCTCTGAGCTGACGTTCCGCTAACGAAGCACCAAATGGACAGACGGGGACACCGGACCACCGTCCACTCTGGAACAGTGAAAGTAGTGGGAAGATCTTCATCACTTCATTCCGGAGCTGGAAGCTTGTTCAGGCTGAGCTGCGCTGGGAGGTACTGAACCTTGTAGCGTGAGTAGGTTCTATCAGCCGGAGCTCAGCTGCTCAGCTGTCAAGCCAAGCAGGGGCGACCATGGTTCTCCACAGTGTGATTAGGGTTAGGGTTAACAACCCTCTCTGAACAAGCACCTCAACACAGACCTTAACACACAGCTCAAAATAAGGTGCACTATCCAGAACAGAACCCATTAGAGGGTTCTATCATCCAGGGTCCTCAGCCATCTTCCTCCAGTCCTGCTTCTCTCATTCCAGGTTCTGTGTAGGGGACAGTGGACAGTCTCGTCTGATGCCTACCACTGTGGAACTGTTCCATGAGAAGGTTCCAGACTTCACCTGAGATGCACACGGTGGGGGGGTAATGTCTTATGAATGTGTAATAAGTGTAGATGCTGTAAAAACAGAACCACGAGGCCGAGGAAAGAATCAATACCTTTATTGCCAATTTCATAATTCAAAAAATCAAATCTAAATAAGCTCAAAAATAAACCACATGACCTCCAGCACGTGGGCGACTGCAGGTTCCTCAGGATGGTGGAACATCCCCAGTCTACACACACGGCTGTGTCTGCATTGTACAGCATGTTCTGGATGTGCATAGTCAGAAATTGGCAACACTTATTCTCCGGGTCCTCCTGGTCCAACAGAACCACCCGGGGTTCTCCTCAGCTGCACCACGATCCCCCACAACACAGGCAAAATCATCCAATCAGATCCAACCAGGAAGGTCTCCGCACCTCATTGGCGTAATACATCACAAACAGTAAACGCTGCAGTGTTCCGGCGGTCCCGACCGAATCCGGGCCGCGGTGGACCTGATCTTAACACTGGTCACACGGTCATCTGAGTATCTGTAGTCCACCTGGAGGACTGAGCACTACACCTAGAACTCCGCAGCACAGGTACAGAGAGGGGAACTCCGACTGACCGCCTAGTTAAAATCAAGTCCCCCGCGGCCCGGACACTGGTCACCACCAGCAGGAGCGGACTCACCGTCACCCCCACACTGTATCGCAGTGACATCAGTAATGAGCTCATCTTTAAACGCATGAGGGTAAAGAGTAAACACAAACAAACATGACATATACATCAACACGCCGAGAGGCGACCGGGAAACAGGAAATACAACTCTGCCCGTAGAAAAGGGAGCAGGAAGGCAAAACGGGGCACGACATCGGCTTACAAAACTCCATACGGGACTCCTAAAGGGCCACAGCAGCGGACCAGATTAAAGGGCCCATAGCAGTGGACCGTATTAAAGGGCCCATATTCTCACCCTGAGATCGTCTGTGATGTTTGTGTGTACCAGAACAGTGATGAAAACCAGTCAGAGACCATTTTACCTGACGGTACCTTGAACACTGACATATGCAAATGAGCTCTGTTCCGACTGGCTGTACCGGTATTTAAAAAAGCCCTCATTCAGTGTGAGTGGGCGGAGCTAAACTGCCATAGTCTGAATAGGTAGATATGCGTACATGTGTTGGTTTTTGTGACATCACATAAAGAGCGAACTTAGCTTCCAGGTACAGCTACATTTACAAACTACATCACTCTTAGGTTCTCCGTCATATGGGCCCTTTAAAGCGAGCACCCGACTTTCAGTGGCCCTCCTCTGAAGTACTCTGCACTTCTGAAGCCGTGGTCCCTGTGAAGCACAGCAGCGCTGCAGGAGGTTTGGTTTTTTGGTATTTTATTTATAAAAGGTTCTCTGACCAGCAGAACCTCACCTCACTTCGAGCACCCGGATTGGACGTACGCTGTGGAGCTGCAGTGAGAAACTGATGGGGGCGCTTTGAAGGCCACCTACATGGGGACTCCATGAGACCTGCCTAAGGGCTGAAGGACACGTGTTACGAGCGACAGAGGGCGAACTGTGGAGTTACTGGGGTTCCTCAGGGTTCCATTCTAGGGCCAACTGAAACTGCAGAGGAGACGGAGCTGCACTGAAACGTGTGGAGGACCTGACTGTGTTTAAAATCGGGGATCACTTTCCGCGGGTCTGGATCACGGCGATCTATACGAACACTGAGGGAAGCGGCATTACACGGGCTGCTACAACAGCCTCCACCCTAAACAGCTGTTAAGACAGAGTGACTGCTGGTTCTGATGTAGTTTAGGATTAGGTAGGAAAACACCGTCTAGTACCGAACACGCAGCTCCAGCGGTGGTGCCGTTACTGGATGGAGTTTATAACCCTGTTATAAAGCCTCACTCAGGCGGTATAGGGCTGAGGCCAGCTCAGACAGGAACAGTTTCGCTATGATGCTTTATAACAGTGTTATAAACTAATGTCGGACCGTGTACTCCACCGCACCTGACAGACTTCAGCATCTACATAAACCCGGCTTTACTGAGTCCGTAACCTGAACACTCTCCGGCCCGCTCCGGGGCGCTGGTCCTCCGAGGCTCCCTGCTAACACGCATCGACACCGAACTGGGGATCGGCCAAATTATCCGACACCCCATCCAGCTAATTTAATATCAGAACCGATATCTGATCCCGGTATCGGACTGGGGCATCCCTATAATAACACCTGTACAGGTATCCAGGCCTCACCTGCAGCCTCGTAACACAATCACTCCTCCGCTGGCGACGAGAACAGAAACAGATTAAAAACAGCAATGGATTCTGGGTAGCTCCGCCCACAGCGCTGTTTGCGTTACCTGGTATGGATCAGGCCCGAGTTCGGAATTATGGGCTGGATTGTTAACGAGCAGAGAACCTTTGAACTGTCTGGGAAACTCAGCCGGCACTGCAGAAACGATCCCGGGATGTGAAACCACCCTCCACTCCTCGTCCTGGGTACAGGGTTACTACACGGTCCATCAGCCACGCCCTCCCAGAACCGGCCCATACGCGCCTCCTCAGATCAGCACGAGTGAGCTGATCATCATCGGCTACCCACCTTCACAACCAGCTCAGTCTACACCCTCAACCAGAGACGTGCGGTACACCAGAACCGTGTTAGGGTTATCTAACAAGCCAGGGTCTTTTCTGCAGTGAAAGCTTGGGGAAGGTTGATGGCATTCGGCACGTCCACCTTAAACTCCGTTCTCGCATGAGAGGAAACAGGACAGCGGCTATCGGAGGCGGTCCCTAAATGTTTATGGCCACGGAGAAAGACACAAACATAAACCCACTCGACTGGAAGGGGGACTCCACCCAAATTTCTGCATCAAGATAACGAAAGTGATATCACCCGGTTCTAGATAAAGCCAGAACCGTTCCCAGTGGTGGTGAAGGTAACCAGACGTCCCCTCTGATAGTGTGGAGAACATCTTAAACTCCATTCATGGTGGAGGGATACATGCTGCAGGGCGCTGTGAGGTCAAATAGTCCCCCAAAGGAACTTAGTATTTCCAGGTTTTCCAGATTTTCATCATCAGCATTCCATACACACTCAGAACACACGTGTAGGTTCACTGGTGGTTATAGATAGTCAATAAAGAGTCTGTGTTCTAGACATGGAGAACCCTGGTTCCTATCACCACCACTGTAAAGAACGTCTAAATGACCGTTTACCTCTGTATGCAGAAATCTGAACAGTTTGGTGGACTTCCCCTTTAAATGCACAGGTCAGAAACAGGTCAGGGTCTGTCCCCCTGAAGGCACGAAGCTCAGGTCTGAAGGCTTCATATGTGACGGGAGAGATGAAGGGCCGGCTGTGAGCGTGTGCGGTAGTGATATCGTTGGTAGTGTGTAGCGGCTAAGCGGGAACGTGAGGTTTGAGCTCTGAGCCGGACCGAGTGTCCACCGCTCGGGTGGATTCAGCAGGGTTCTCTCTCTGGTCTGATTGTTCTGATGGGAACGTCACCCTAAGGTGGACCCTGAGAGGCACGCTGACGTCGGGGTGACGTGCTCAGGTGCCTCGGCGGGAGTGTGCAGGTGTTTGGTGGTGGTCTGCAGGCAGTATAAGGCATTTCAGAGGCTTTAAAGGCTCCCGGTGCTGGGTACCCTCAGCCTGAGGTCTTGGCGAAGACAGGCGGGGGCGGAGGGTCCTCGTCAGGGCTCGCGGAGCTGCTTCAGCTTGGCGCAGACGTCTTCTGCTCCACTCAGCTCCTCGAACACAGGCAGCAGGTTCAGCAGCTCTGTGTCCTCCAGGTCATCGAACCAGGACAGCACAGGCACCTGAGGGGACAGGTGACAACAGAAGCCCTTTGTCAGTCTCTGTTAGTCTCTAGCTCCACCTGCTGGAGAACTCATACATAACGACAATTCCAAGCATTTAGGAGGAGGCCTGGAATAACCACCCCCATCACCCCCCAAATCAGGAATCAGACTTTAACCAGAAGCAGCTCAATGTTCTAGAACAGCACAAACAATCAGAGAGAGAGAGAGAGGAGGAGCAGGGCTGCCAGATTGGGCAGGATCAGAAACCTGCTCTGAAAATTAATATTAATTATTAATTATTTTATTGTCTTTCAGTATAAAAATAAATGAATACATACATAAAATAAAATAATAATAATAATAATTAGTAACAGCAATAATAATAATAATAATAATAATAATTAGTAACAGCAATAATAATAATAATAATAATAATAGTAATAATAATAATAATAATAATAATAATAATAATAATAATAATAATAATAATAAAATAATAATAATAATATTAACAGCAATAATAATAATAATAATAATAATAAAATAATAATAATAATATTAACAGCAATAATAATAATAATAATAATAATAATAGTAACAGCAATAATAATAATAATAATAATAATAATAATAAGGTAATATATATAGTAATTAAAAATTATATAACTTAAAATGTAATTTTAGTTAATTTACATGAATATTACACAAATATAATATAATAAATTACTAATATTAAAATATATATATTTTTTATATTTTAATTGTATTTGTAATATTTAATGTTGAAAGAAACCAGTAAACAGGAACACTGCTGATGTAGTACATAAACCCCACCACCACTTCCCTAGGTGCACCCCCTCATACCTACACCCCCTATCCCCTCCATCAGCTCCACTGACCGTACAGGACCCTCTGTAGGTGTACAGGTCCAGACTGTAGTCCATCTGTTTCTCTGTGTACTGTATTACCCTGTTCTTCAATGGTCAGGACCCCCACAGGACCCCCACAGAGCAGGTAGTGTGTGGGTGGTGGATCATTCTCAGCACTGCAGTGACGCTGACGTGGTGGTGGTGTGTTAGTGTGTGGTGCTGGTGTGGGTGGAGCAGACACAGCGGTGCCATGAACCGCTCTAGGCGTGTACTCACGGCGTTCTCAGGGTGGAAGATGTAGGAGGCTGGAGAGTTGTCCAGAATGAGGGTCTTGTCCAGCTGCCGTCCGAGGCGGCTTAGATCTTTGACGTAGCAGCCCTGGTGGAAGACGCAGGACTCTCGGAAGAGGCGAGTCCGGAACACTCCGCTCTGGTCCAGCAAGTCTGTGACTGGATCAGCGTACTGTAACGGCAAGAGCAGCACCTTACAGGAGCACCACGCAGACCCCCCGGTCCAACCGCACCTCGCTTCGGTAGAACCCCCTCACCCTGCGTCTCATAAACTACCATAGCTCCGCCCCTTCAGCTCCTCACTATCATCTACAGGTCCACACTGACTCCGCCCCTTCAGCTCCTCACTATCATCTACAGGTCCACACTGACTCCACCCCTTCAACTCCTCACTATCATCTACAGGTCCACACTGACTCCGCCCCTTCAACTCCTCACCAACATCTACAGGTCCACACTGACTCCTCCCCTTCAGCTCCTCACCAACATCTACAGGTCCACACTGACTCCTCCCCTTCAGCTCCTCACCATCATCTACAGGTCCACACTGACTCCTCCCCTTCAGCTCCTCACTATCATCTACAGGTCCACACTGACTCCGCCCCTTCAGCTCCTCACCATCATCTACAGGTCCACACTGACTCCGCCCCTTCAGCTCCTCACTATCCCTTCAGCTCCTCACCATCATCTACAGGTCCACACTGACTCCGCCCCTTCAGCTCCTCACTATCCCTTCAGCTCCTCACTATCATCTACAGGTCCACACTGACTCCGCCCCTTCAGCTCCTCACCATCATCTACAGGTCCACACTGACTCCTCCCCTTCAGCTCCTCACTATCATCTACAGGTCCACACTGACTCCTCCCCTTCAGCTCCTCACTATCATCTACAGGTCCACACTGACTCCTCCCCTTCAGCTCCTCACTATCATCTACAGGTCCACACTGACTCCGCCCCTTCAACTCCTCACTATCATCTACAGGTCCACACTGACTCCACCCCTTCAACTCCTCACTATCATCTACAGGTCCACACTGACTCCGCCCCTTCAGCTCCTCACTATCATCTACAGGTCCACACTGACTCCGCCCCTTCAGCTCCTCACTATCATCTACAGGTCCACACTGACTCCGCCCCTTCAGCTCCTCACTATCATCTACAGGTCCACACTGACTCCGCCCCTTCAGCTCCTCACTATCATCTACAGGTCCACACTGACTCCTTCCCTTTCAGCTCCTCCCCAACTTTACATCTGCAGAGTATGCTGACCAGCCCGTCCTGGAGAACGTTCTAAGCTGCTTGATCACATTCTGATACGAGTAGCTTCTGAGAGCTGATGGTGACGATGGCGATGGCGATGATGCTGACGTGTTGAGGTAATGTGATGGGAACCTGAACATGGCTGTGTCAGAGAAGCAGACTTACTTTAGCTAGGCTGGCAGTGAAGAGCACACACTCAAACATCTCGCCCATACGCTGCAGGAACCGGTCCACATGTGGTCTCTTAAGGACATACACCTGGTAAACAAACAACACCTTAACGTCCAGACAGCGTCCACATTACACAACCACACAACCAGAGACGCCCATCTCTCACGTCTCCCCCGCGCCGCCACCGTGTCCCATCGTCCGCCGAGACCCGGCCACGTCCAGAAACAAGTAATCAAAAATAGGCCACGCAGATGGAATACAGCCTATCCTGGATTACTTGAATCAGGCCGAGACCAACAGCACCGTAGAACCGACTCCGTCTATACCACGGTACCTACACTTAGAGCTTAGAGTTATACACTCCACCTAATGAGAAACTGTAGAACACACTCAGTCTATACCACAGTACCTACATTTAGAGCTTAGAGTTATACACTCCACCTAATGAGAAACTGTAGAACAGACTCAGTCTATACCACAGTACCTACATTTAGAGCTTAGAGTTATACACTCCACCTAATGAGAAACTGTAGAACAGACTCAGTCTATACCACAGTACCTACATTTAGAGCTTAGAGTTATACACTCCACCTAATGAGGAACTGTAGATCAGACTCAGTCTATACCACAGTACCTACATTTAGAGCTTAGAGTTATACACTCCACCTAATGAGAAACTGTAGAACACACTCAGTCTATACCACAGTACCTACATTTAGAGCTTAGAGTTATACACTCCACCTAATGAGAAACTGTAGAACAGACTCAGTCTATACCACAGTACCTACATTTAGAGCTTAGAGTTATACACTCCACCTAATGAGAAACTGTAGAACAGACTCAGTCTATACCACAATACCTACATTTAGAGTTTAGAGTTATACACTCCACCTAATGAGAAACTGTAGAACAGACTCCGTCTATACCACAGTACCTACATTTAGAGCTTAGAGTTATACACTCCACCTAATGAGGAACTGTAGATCAGACTCAGTCTATACCACAGTACCTACATTTAGAGCTTAGAGTTATACACTCCACCTAATGAGAAACTGTAGAACAGACTCAGTCTATACCACAGTACCTACCTTTAGAGTTATACACTCCACCTAACTCTATTTAGTCCTGTGTTTGATGAAATACGAGGTCATTGAATATATAAAGCCTGAGCTGCTGCAGACAGAGAGGATCTACAGAACCCTGAGGACCTTCATCTCTTACCTGGTGTGTTGTTCCCTCAATCTCCACTGGAACGATGAAATCAGCATTACTGATTGGCTGTGGAGGAGATAAGAGAGCTTTATGGTTTCATAAATCTGATAAGGTGCAGGACGTGTGTCAGCACCGCACTTTAACTGACTCGGAGTTAACAGGAGGTCACATGCAGGCCGGAGGAGGAACGAGGAGTAAAGGCCTGCAGGGGGAACAGGGTGCACCAATAAGGATGTCCTGTAATGTGGGTTTGGGCTCCAGCTGTGCCCTGCTGATGGGCCTGACTGACAGCTGTGTATGATATCCCATAATCCTCTGGGAGGCTGATAATGTGCTGGTGAACTGCGTAGTGTTGCTGTTTGTGTTGGGACTCACCTTAAAGGAGCTGTGCACCAGCGTTTCATCCAGGTCTATCACCACACAGATCTTGCCCTGGTCTTCGGGGGTCACCTCGGGCAGCAGGCTGGCTGCTGGAACCTGAGGACGGAAAGAGCCACTGTGAATCCGGAGCCATTTCCCGAACATGGAACGAGACATTCCCTGACTGTACCACATCCTCCCAATCTATGGATCCCGTCACTCACACCCCGCAGGGATTTATAGACCCCTAATCCTCGTGCAGCGCCACCTGCAGAAACCTGAAGGTACTACCACCCCCCACACCCGGGGGGACTAAACAGACAATATCACGTTTCCATTACTGACTTCATTACAACAAATCAAACGGAAGCTAATGGTAGCGGTGGTGCTGGGAAAAACCAGGAAAGCTCAGACAGAACTTCAGATGCTGGAGCGCAGGTCACCAGCCGACCTGCACAAAGGTTTAACTGGCCAGTGGTGTCAGTGTGGCGGAGCCCCGGTCTACTGTGCAGTAGGGCTGTACAACAAACCACACACAGTCGACCAGGAAATGAACACAGATCCTGCAGGGCCTAAAGTACCCAGGGCCTGGACCGGGGGCTGCGCTGTGGGGGATCTGTGGGATCTTGTTGGTCACCTGCTGGTTATTGAACAAGATTATAAAGTCTTCCACACAGGGGGCGCTGTGGAGTCACTGATCAGGCACAGCGTGTCACATGGGAGGACAACAGCGTGTAATACTGGGACTGCGCCGCTGATATATCTCACTCCACCACGAGTCCTTTAATGTACCGGCTATAAATACCGCACACGCAGCCCGGCTGTCCATCACCACCTCAGTCACGGCAACCAGCGCTGGCGCGGAGACCACACTCACACACAGACCCTGAGGAGGTCAAGTTAGACACTGCTCCCAGACAACGAGGGTGAACACCTTCACCGCACAGCCTCTGTCCGTCTGTCTCACCGGGGACTCGTCAGTAACGCTCGTTACCGTTAACGACTCCAGGAAATGATTCAGTCCTGCAGCCCAGCCCGGCGGTCCCTAACCGGACCTAATGATTCACTACATGTGGGGCGGGTCAGTGTTGGTGGGCCAGCAGGGGGTGTGATGTGTGAAGGGGGCGACTGATCTAGCTGCTGAAGGAGCTTCAAAGGGGAACTCCACCAACTTCACAAAATTCCTGCATAATTAAACAGTTAGAATTCAGAGAGGTTCTAGATAAAGTCAGAACTGTGCTCCATGGTGGTGAAGGGAACCAGAGCCTCTAAATGCTAACTCACTGAAAGCTGCACCTAACACATGTATTAAACGTATGGAGACGTGGTGGAGAGGTGCATTATGGGAGATTTTCAGAAGCATAACGAATTATTTTACTGTTCTCCCCATCGAGACCCCTGAGCCCCACCACCACCCCCGCTGTGCAGAAACCGAGTCAGGAGGTTCTTCTGTAGTCGCCCCACCAGACCAGTACCGCACTCTCCAAAGACACACTCGGTTCCAGCGAAGCCGAGCAGAACGCTCACCTTGCCGATGGTCCCATTCTCCTCGGGAGGCAGCAGGTTATCCTGGGAAGGGGGCGGGGCTTGGGGGACATCCTGTGCGCGGAGGCAACAGAAAAGAGCTTTGAAGATGTTCCGACTGCGAGGCTTCTTAGGAGAAGATTTCTTCACCTGGCCTGAAAACAGAAAAACACGCATCAGATTAAACACAGCTTACACTTACATGGAGGAACCTAGAACCCCCACCCTCCCACCGGCACACACTTATCCAACAGCTGCACCCAGGAGGAGGTGTGGGAGTGCAGGTGTGTTGGGAAGGAAGATAAAGGTGACCAGGATCAATAACTGGTGATAAATTTAGACTGATATGATCAATATTTATTGAGCTACACATACAGAAGTCTGTCTCTCAGTATGGCGTCGGGCCGCCGTGTTCGCTAACCCAACACGCCAGACGTCTCGGTATGGAGCTGTAGAGGTTCCTGATGGAGTCCTGTGATAATCCATCCAATGCAGCTTGAACATCCTCACACAGTTCCTGCAGATGGTGCGGTAGCGGTGGAGGTGGAGGGACACCAGGTCTTCTGGACGTGTGATAACACACCGTTCATCTTGGTGCTGACCACGGTGCCTCCACACACGGATTCGTTGGGCGTCTCCACCAAGACTAAAGCGGGACTCGTCACTGAAGATGACCCGCTGCCATTCTGAGTCACTCCATGACAGTCTGGTACGACACCACTGCAGTGTTTGGTGACGGTGACGTGGTGTTAAGGACAGTCGTGGTAACGGTCTGTGTGCAGGTAGTCCTGCGTGGTGCAGCCGTCTGCCGATGGTGCTGCACTAACAGGATGACCCATGGAGGACACCGCTGCTCGCTGGAGGTCTGTAGTGGTGGTGTTGGGTCAGTCAGGTACAGAGACCCGTCCTTGGTTACCTCACGCGTGCGGCCGAGTGTGGAACTAGAATCATTAGCCTGTCTCACCATGTCTCACCTACACACCGAGTGTCGGTCCTGCGGGTGGGTATATTTAAAGGATCCATAAGAGATCTGATCTTTACCGCAGGCGGATAACGAACACTAACACTTTAAATGTGTTAATGAAGTGGAAGTATCTGTGAATAAACACAAACACCCCTCGTGCTGAGCGAGAGGGAGTTATCCAGCACCAACAGTCTCCACCCAGTATCTGCTCCATCTAATCACCCTTCATTACATTAAACCCAGTGATGGAACTGAACACACCACACCTACACGTTCCTCACCCCACTCAACCCAGTCTGGTTCTGTTTACTGTATATACATCAGCCAGACAATAAACCACTACCACACACTGCAAACTGAACACAGCTATACGGTTTATGTGCGTTAAGGCTTTTATCAGACAGTGCTGATGTTCAGACTCACAGTGAGATCACACACCGCACACGAGGTACTTAATCATCACAGCTGATGGAGAAGCCCCAGTCACGGCACATACAGCTACGGACCAATCAGAGCAGAGCACACTGTGGGTGGTGTCATGTTAGTGGTGTTAGTGGTCTGATCCTCACTGTGCCGGGTGAGTGATGGTCTCTCGGTGTGGTATCAGGTTAGCGGTGTTAGTGGTCTGATCCTCACTGTGCTGGGTGAGTGATGGTCTCTCGGTGTGGTATCAGGTTAGTGGTGTTAGTGGTCTGATCCTCACTGTGCTGGGTGAGTGATGGTCACTGTGTGGTATCAGATTAGTGGTGTTAGTGGTCTGATCCACACTGCTCTGGGTGGGTGATGGTCTCTCGATGTGATATCAGGTTAGTGGTGTTAGTGGTCTGATCCTCACTGTACCGGGTGAGTGATGGTCTCTCGGTGTGGTATCAGGTTAGCGGTGTTAGTGGTCTGATCCTCACTGTGCTGGGTGAGTGATGGTCTCTCGGTGCGGAATCAGGTTAGCGGTGTTAGTGGTCTGATCCTCACTGTACCGGGTGAGTGATGGTGTCTCTGTGTGGTATCAGGTTAGCGGTGTTAGTGGTCTGATCCTCACTGTACTGGGTGAGTGATGGTCTCTCGGTGTGGTATCAGGTTAGCGGTGTTAGTGGTCTGATCCTCACTGTACTGGGTGAGTGATGGTCTCGGTGTGGTATCAGGTTAGCGGTGTTAGTGGTCTGATCCTCACTGTACTGGGTGAGTGATGGTCTCGGTGTGGTATCAGGTTAGCGGTGTTAGTGGTCTGATCCTCACTGTACTGGGTGAGTGATGGTCTCGGTGTGGTATCAGGTTAGCGGTGTTAGTGGTCTGATCCTCACTGTGCTGGGTGAGTGGTAGTCTCGGTGTGGTATCAGGTTAGTGGTGTTAGTGGTCTGATCCTCACTGTGGCTGGGTGAGTGATGGTCTCTCAGTGCGGTATCAGGTTAGTGGTGTTAGTGGTCTGATACTCACTGTGCTGGGTGAGTGATGGTCTCGGTGTGGTATCAGGTTAGCGGTGTTAGTGGTCTGATCCTCACTGTGCTGGGTGAGTGGTAGTCTCGGTGTGGTATCAGGTTAGTGGTGTTAGTGGTCTGATCCTCACTGTGCTGGGTGAGTGATGGTCTCTCAGTGCGGTATCAGGTTAGTGGTGTTAGTGGTCTGATCCTCACTGTGCTGGGTGAGTGATGGTCTCTCGGTGCGGTATCAGGTTAGCTGTGTTAGTGGTCTGATCCTCACTGTACTGGGTGAGTGATGGTCTCTCGGTGTGGTATCAGGTTAGTGGTGTTAGTGGTGTTAGTGGTCTGATCCTCACTGTACCGGGTGAGTGATGGTCTCTCGGTATGGTATCAGGTTAGTGTGTTAGTGGTCTTTCCTCGGGCTGTGTTAGTTGGTGGTCTGATCCTCACTGTGTGGGGTTAGTGAGTGTTAGTGGTCTGATCCTCGCTGTACCTGGGTGAGTGATGGTCTCTCGGTTAGGTAATCAGGTTAGTGGTGTTAGTGGTGTCTGATCCTCTACACTGTGCTTGGGGTGAGTGATGGTCTCTGGGTGCTGCGGTCAGGTTACAGGGGTGTTAGTGTACTGATCCTCACTGTGCTGGGTGAGTGTATCAGGTCTCTCGGTTTGTATATCAGGTAGTGGTGTTAGTGGTCTGATCCTCACTGTGCTGGGTGAGTGATGGTCTCTCGGTGCGGTATCAGGTTAGTGGTGTTAGTGGTCTGATCCTCACTGTGCTGGGTGAGTGATGGTCTCTCGGTGCGGTATCAGGTTAGTGGTGTTAGTGGTCTGATCCTCACTGTGCTGGGTGAGTGATGGTCTCTCGGTGCGGTATCAGGTTAGTGGTGTTAGTGGTCTGATCCTCACTGTGCTGGGTGAGTGATGGTCTCTCGGTATCAGGTTAGCGGTGTTAGTGGTCTGATAATTCCTGAGCAGACGGCGAGTCCGGCCGGTGTGTACGGTGGAGAAGCACACCGAGTGAACTGGGACTGAACCCACCCTCAGGTTCCTGACTGCACCGTGTGTGGGGTGCGGGTTTCCAGCTCATCATGAACTCAGGTGCACACTTCAGTCAGCTGATGTGCTGCTGGTAAAGGACAACACCAAAATAAAAGTCCTCCATAATTCAGCATGTCCGTTTAAACAGAGTGAGCAAGAGCGGGTTCAGTGTGAGGTGTAAACAGATGTTCTGTACAGTGGTGGTGAAGGGAACCAGGGTTCTCCATATCTAGAACACACATATAGACACTGTACTGACTATCTAGACCCCCAGTGAACCTACACGTGTCTTCTGAGTGTGTATGGAATGTTGATGATGAAAATCTGGAAAACCTGGAAATACTAAGTTCCTTTGGGGGACTATTTGACCTCACAGCGCCCTGCAGCATGTATCCCTCCACCATGAATGGAGTTTAAGGCTGAGATCTTCTCCACACTATCATAAACAGCGTCTCAGACATCAGGCAGCGTATTCAGAACCACCTCCTGTAGGAGCTTCCTGTGGGGGAGCTTTTAGAGGGGACGTCTGGTTACCTTCACTGGGACCGGTTCTGACTGTATCTAGTACAGGTTTCACACAGAACCCACTCTGTACGGCTCTGTTTCCTTGTTAGCTGGGTACTGATGGAGAACTGTGTGTTGAGGAATTCGGTGGTGTTCCCCTTCCGGGTTTTAAGGTGGACTCACCTGTTTTGGTCGGCAGCTGAATATCTTCTTTGTGCACCTGTGTGATGATAGAACTTTCCATCTAATAAATGGAGAGCCCCCGAATCCGATCCGTTCCCCCGTAGGCTCAGAACCTCCAACATTCAGAGCGAAGCAGAACCGAACCCAGCTGCTCGGTGCCGCGGTGCTGCGCCTGCGTATGAGCTGCCGTTAAACATAAACTTCACCGTACAGATGTTTACCCTGCCCTAGGTTCGGCTCGCGCGCTGACGGTTCGCCTCCCGGTGAGCGGAGCGGGTTCCGGAGTCGGTGAGGGATACGGTCTACGGTCCGCGCGGTATACCAGCCCGGTTTTCTAACAACATGGAGAATCCGGGCGAAAAGAGCAAAACAACCGAGGAAATGGGGCAGCGGTGCGGTTTCAAGTTCCCCGCGCTGGAGATCATAAACATCCGCTCGGACCGGGTCACCGCGGACCGCACAGCCCAACTGACCGCGACCACGGACTACCTGTCGGTCGGGAAGACGGTTAACGGAGCGCGAGCGCGGTTTTGTCCGCTCTTTCGGTGCCTACCGCTTTTGTTTTTGCGCCTGTCAGGGCGCCTTGAAACCGTGCGGCGACGCGGATTGGACCCTTTGGAAGTGGGAGTAGCACAGCATTCTTTTCAGCGCGCGCCTGTCGCACATTCCTCCCGCACGAGGCCTACAGACGCGCATGCGTGTCCTGAAGTTTGCAGACGTCTGAACATGGAGAGACTTTGCTCTCCCTAGCTGTGAGGATTTGATTGCAGTCAGCGTTCTCAAATAGCATTACCCAGTTCCGCCTAAATAAAAATCCGGAAACGAAATTAAATTGACACGCGCGCGCGTGCGTGTGTGTGTCTGTGTGTGTGTGTATCTGTGTGTGTGTGTGTGTGTATCTGTGTGTGTGTGTGTGTGTGTGTGTGTGTGTGTGTGTGTGTGTGTATCTGTGTGTGTGTGTGTGTGTATCTGTGTGTGTGTGTGTGTGTGTGTGTGTGTGTGTGTGTGTGTGTGTGTGGTGTGTGTGTGTGGTATCTGTGCAATGACGGTGTGTTGTGAAGGTGTGTGTGTGTGTGTGTGTGTGTGTATTTGTGAATGTGTGTGTGTATCTGTGTGAGTGTGTGTGTATCTGTGTATCTGTGTGTGTGTGTGTGTGTGTGTGTGTGTATTTGTGAATGTGTGTGTGTATCTGTGTGAGTGTGTGAGTGTGTGTGTGTGAGTGTGTGTGTGTGTGTGTGTGTGTGTGTGTGTGTGAGTGTGAAATGAGGAATAGGCCTCTGTACATTACACAGGTCAGGTTCTGATGTTGAACATTGCTGTGAGGATTTGATTGAGTATTAGTGAGGTACTGATGGTCAGCTCTGCGTTGTTCTAAGGTGAACTTAATCAAATGATGAAGTGGGATTATGAGAGTGCGCTGCCTGATCAAATAAGTAACCTGGGTAATTAAACTGGGGGATGAATTGATGCCTGAATTCTGACCATTTTTGTGTTATTTATTTTGTGAGTGTAAATTTTAAATAAAGTGAATTCCTGTCAATATGAAAAAATATTTGGTTATTTAAAAATATGATCCACTGAATTTATTCTCATCCGTTTTAGAAATTTAAGGTGTAAAGTCCCCCTCTGTTAGCGCCTCTGCTCTGGTCAGACACTAGGTGGCGCACACAAACGTCCGTCACTTCATTTGCATACTTTCTAAACAGCTGATGGCGCTCTTCTGCACCTCCCTATAACTGACTCTGCAGTGCTCAGGTTCAACCAGCAGGCGGCGCTCTTCTGCAGGTTCAACTCTGGCAGTGCCAGGCGGCGCGGCGGCGCTCTTCTGCACCTCCCCATAACTTACTCTGCAGTGCTCAGGTTCAACCAGCTGGCGGCGCTCTTCTGCACCCCCCTATAACTGACTCTGCAGTGCTCAGGTTCAACCAGCTGGCGGCGCTCTTCTGCACCCCCCTATAACTGACTCTGCAGTGCTCAGGTTCAACCAGCAGGCGGCGCTCTTCTGCACCCCCCTATAACTGACTCTGCAGTGCTCAGGTTCAACCAGCAGGCGGCGCTCTTCTGCACCTCCCCATAACTGACTCTGCAGTGTTCAGGTTCAACCAGCAGGCGGCGCTCTTCTGCACTTCCCTATAACAGACTCTGCAGTGCTCGGGTTCAGCCAGCAGGCGGCGGTAATGCACCAACTGCAGGTTTACGAGCTGCAGCTCCTTAAGGAGGAAGAACCGCAGCAGGTTCGGGAACATCTGGATATTTGTGGACCAGCGCAGCCAGACCGCCGAAGCAAGCTCGGAGTTCGGGATATCAGACCGGTAAGTCGCTGAACGCCCTCAGTCATGTCTGCGCTGGGTTTGTTAGCCTGGTGGCTAAACTGAGCTAAACCACGCATCGCCTCACAGCGCTAGTCATATCAGCTGTGGGCCTTACAGCGGGGCCGGGACCGACCCGAGCGCTGCCCTCCGTAACCGTGACGCCGTTAACCGGTTAACCATTACGGGGCGTAACTCCGGCTGAAGTTGCGTCTACTTCGAATTTTCCGTTCCACCTTAAAAGGTGCGGCAGTTCCCGCCTTGTGCCCGAGGTTACTGGGCGCTGATTGGTTAGCGCTACTGCTTACTGAATGCTGATTGGTTGGCAAGTCTGCGACTCAAACAAAAACTTGAACTGCCGCGTCATTTAAGGTGGAGCCACCACGTTAACGGGCGACTGGTGTTTCCCTTGCGGGGGAAGGTTAGGGTGACCAGATTCCAATTTACCAGATGTGGGACAACGATGTGGGACAAACTATGTTTGTGTGGGACAATGTGGGACACCAATGCATCAAGATAAAATAGTGTGTAATCGGGTAAAATAACTTTAAATTAAACATCTCTATTCTGCCCCTTTAGCACATAAAACTGCAAATAATAATGTGTTTATAAATAAATGAAAGAAACTTAACAGAACAGACAGTTCTTTAATGTGCTTTAAAAGGATACAGCTTTCCAGTTTTCTCTAACAACAGAGAGCAACAACAACTCCAGCACAACCCAACCAAACCCAACCAAACCCAACCACAAAAAACTTTACAAGAGTCACCTTGCACTGGTTTCACCCAGGGGTAAATCGTTTCCCAGTCTCTGTTATAGCTGCATTTTCGTTTTTTAGATCGAGTCGTGTTTACCTCCCTGTCCTCCATAGCTCGTGCTGCACGATCGGAGCGACGGCTACTCCCTTGTCGGTGCATGTCGGTGCTGCTCTGATTTGCATTGTAGTGATGGTCGGTCGCGAAAGATCCGGTTCTAAGAGTCAGCTCTTTGAAGTGAACGGCTCCTGATGACAGCCCTCACTGCTTTTCCCACACACACAGCCATTTGATAAAAAAAAAAAACCACGCATTTCAAAACTGGAGTCTGACAGGCTAGAACAATGCGGGACACGTCTCAATTTGCGGGACACGTGAAAAGTAATGAAATTGCGGTACTGTCCCGCACAAAGCGGGACATCTGGTCACCCTAGGGAAGGTCCATCAGGCTAGCAGTTCAGCTAACAGATGTTATACAGGATCTGACTCCCTATGAGAACCAGGTTCTCCAACATGCAGAACAGCACCCGGTCACGGTTCTAATGAAGCTCAGCTGTTACTTCAGGTTGAAGGTTCTGTTGGTGTAGCGTGTGAAGGTGTTGTATAGTGTTCTGCCCCCTGTGTGGATATACCCTCCAGCTCTGGACAGATCAGCTCTTACCGGGTACCTGTATGTCACCGTTATTAACACCGTGCAGTCGGGCTGTGTTAGGGTGTATACGGTGTATCGGTTACACCTCGCCTACAGAACCCGTGTGTTCCGGCTGTGTGGATAAACCCCGGTGTAAAACTGACCGGCTGTTTGGCCTGCTCTTCGTCCCCCACAGGTCACCGGACACCATGTGCGCCGACAGGAACTGGTCAGCCGACGAGGGGCAGTCCTCCAAGTTGGTGCGGAAAGCCAAGGAGTCGCCGTTCGTGCCGATCGGTAGGTGGGAGCGCCGGACAGGCCGTATAAGACTCCGGTGTGAGTGTACAGGCGGATCATATATCTGGAATGTTCTGCAGGCATGGCCGGGTTCCTCGGAGTCGTGGCGTATGGACTGTACAGGCTGAGGTCCAGAGGGGACACCAAAATGTCCATTCACCTGATCCACATGCGCGTCAGGGCGCAAGGCTTTGTGGTCGGTGCCATGACTCTGGGTAAGAGCTCCGTCTGTCTGTTTGTTTGTTTGTTTGTTTGGGTGTTTGTTTGTTTGTTTGTTTGGGTGTTTGTTTGTTTGTCTGTTTGGGTGTTTGTTTGTTTGGGTGTTTGTTTGTTTGTTTGGGTGTTTGTCTGTTTGTTTGGGTGTTTGTTTGGGTGTCTGTTTGTTTGGGTGTTTGTTTGTTTGTTTGGGTGTCTGTTTGTTTGTTTGGGTGTTTGTTTGTTTGGGTGTTTGTCTGTTTGGGTGTTTGTTTGGGTGTTTGGGTGTCTGTTTGTTTGTTTGGGTGTTTGTTTGTTTGTTTGGGTGTTTGTCTGTTTGGGTGTCTGTTTGTTTGTCTGTTTGTTTGGGTGTTTGTCTGTTTGTTTGGGTGTCTGTTTGTTTGTTTGGGTGTCTGTTTAGGTGTTTGTCTGTTTGTTTGTTTGGGCGTGACCCAGTTAGAAGACTTTGACTTTAGTGCAGACATATGCAGGTGGGTGATACGTTGCCGGGGTTACTGAACTTTAGAAGACGGGTGTGCGGGTGGGCAGGCAGATGTGTGTGTGTGTTGTAGTAGTGTTGGGTGAGTAGCTCTGCTCCGCTCATGCGGTTCCTCCTGCTTTCCAGGTGTGATGTACTCCATGTATAAGGAGTACCTGGCCCCGAGAGACCCTGACGAGAAGTGAGCTGGAGCCACTCAGCAGGTTCTGAAGATCTAGTACCCTTTATTAGGACTTCACACATAAATCAACAGGAACTGACGAACAGTCAGAGCAGGCGGGACCAAAGGCACGTCTCCTGATCATCACTGCTGGCTGTGATTAGAACAATTAGTAGTGATTTATGTAGATTAATTTACATATTCAGATTAATTTACATATGCAGATTGATTTACATATTCAGATTAATTTACATATTCAGATTGATTTACATATTCAGATTGATTTACATATTCAGATTGATTTTATTTATTTTAAAGGACTTTTATTCTGATAGTTTACATAAAGCATACACCGTGTGCAGAAGTCTGAGCACCCCGGTCAGGTTCTAAACGTGGCCGGTGATCCGTGTGATCTGTCCGGTTCCATCTTTTAGTGTATTTAATTTCTAAAACGATCTAGATATTAACCTGTTCTCTGTAAAGAACGTTCTAGCTTATTTCCACGGTGACCTCACCAGCACTGTTCAGACTCCTGCTGACCTCTGTACGTGTGCAGCACTGTGTGGTTGTTAATCCAGCACTGGGATCAGAATGTGTTCATTAAATACCTCACAGGAATGTTTACAGGAATCATATTCCCCGGAATAAAGTCAGCGCGTCCATACATGTGACCGACAGGTGTTGTACAGGTAGTCATGACTACCCCCCGGCAGCAGGTCAGCAGGTATATGGTCAGGCCACAGCCCTGCCAAACGAATTAGCCTGGGGATCGGCCTAGTTCTCCAAACCCTGTCCAGATATCCGATCCTAATATCGGATCGGTGCAGCGAGGCGTCCCTGCACCCTCTAACACCGCACCCAGCACCTACCCAGCACAGTCACCGTCCATTAACATTCTCACCACAATAAACCTAACATCATAAATATCCCCAACACCGGACCAAGGTGTTCCTGAACGCCTCACATCCACCACCAGTATTAATAATAATAATTACAATATTAATAATAATATTAATAACAATAATAATATCAGCTCATTTAGACAATACCGGTACAACAGGCGGAGGCACCACTGCATAGCGGCCCCATAACAACGTCCATCAGTACCCGAGGAGGACCAGCTAGTCAGCCACGCTGGAGTCCCGTCATGCGGCGCGTACAGCCAGAGGCAGAACAGTTTCGTGTGCGGGTCATACGGGTGCGGGTCATACGGGTGCGGGTCATACGGGTGCGGGTCATACGGGTTTATGAAGTTTAGTGTCTCCACAAGCATTCGCCCTCAGGTACCTCCGGCTCCTTCCACTCCCATCAAAGAGGAGGTTCTAGGCGCCTCCTGTACCGCAGGGCGGTGACGATACACAGCAGGTACAGTGCTGGGCGAGCGGAACGCGGTTACACATCTGTGGTTGAGTGGAACCCCGATCAGATCTAGATAATCCGCCATGGGCTGGAGGTTCGGGAACCAGCCTTGTAACCGGAGGTGCTGGTTCGATTCCCTGAGCCAACAGTAACGACTGAAGTGCCCGTGAGCAAGGCACCTACCCCCAAATGCTCCCCGGGTGCCATGGGTAGGGCTGCCCACCACTCCGGGCAAGTGTGCTCACTGCCCCCTAGTGTGTGTGTGTTCACTAGCGTGTGAGTGTTTCACTTCACGGGTGGGTTAAATGCGGAAGACAAATTCCTCTGTGTGCAGCACAAATGGCAAACGATGGTCCTAAAACTCTAAAGAACGTCTAGAGAACCTCTAGAGAACCTGCTTTTATAGGAAAAACTGTATCATCAGAATTGGGTCCGATGTGCTGACCGTGTTCCAGCTGGTGTGAGTTCTGGATGTTAAACAGTCTGAATATCTGTGTATCGTATACACGGACTGCAGGACTGCAAACTACACCCACCCTGCAGAACCGGGTTCTGTCTCTCTCTCACCAGCCAGTCCAGGTTCCTCTCAGTGTTCTATACCTGTGACCTGTGATAGCAGCACTAGTTAGTCTAACTGGACCTGTACTGGGATATGCGGATCTCTTTAGCTAAGCTATGCTAGTACAGAGCACCCAGCTAGCATTAGCTTAGCTAGGACGGAGGAGCACGCTAGCTTGCTAGCATGGTTATGTGAAACCACGGATCTGTGCTGAACCTCAGAGTGCAATGCCTGTGGAACGGTTCTCCACTGGGCTCAGAACCATGCGGTGTAAAGGAGGCGTAACAGCAGGTTAAACAGTCTAACAGGTACCGAAACTCAGCGCCTCTAAATCCAAACACTGAACCGCACACTGTAACATACAGCCAGCGTCACAGACCGGTCCGGACCCATCAGACTGTTCTGATACAGCAGCTACTAAAACCAGGCTTCTGATCTCACTGTTTACAAAACGATAAAAAAAACTATTTAAACGCGTAATAAACTTAATAAACACGTAATAAACTTAATAAAGACGTAATAAACTTAATAAACACGTAATAAACTTAATAAACACGTAATAAACTTAATAAACACGTAATAAACTTAATAAACGCGCAATAAACTTAATAAACACGTAATAAACACGTAATAAACTTAATAAACACGTAATAAACTTAATAAACACGTAATAAAGACGTAATAAACTTAATAAACACGTAATAAACTTAATAAACACGT
Source organism: Prochilodus magdalenae (assembly GCA_024036415.1). NCBI lineage: Eukaryota > Metazoa > Chordata > Actinopteri > Characiformes > Prochilodontidae > Prochilodus > Prochilodus magdalenae. Next base: position 79,475 of record JAMWET010001545.1, read on the forward strand.
AATAAAGACGTAATAAACTTAATAAACACGTAATAAACTTAATAAACACGTAATAAACTTAATAAACACGTAATAAAGACGTAATAAACTTAATAAACATGTAATAAAGACGTAATAACACGTAGCGCTACACACGTCCGAGACCCTTCATTCATCATCAGTCAGAACATTAAATACAAGTTACTCATATCAGTAGTGTGAGGGTTCCGTGTGTGGGGGTTCCAGGTCTCATCTTCTCTGGATCTGAACTATTACCTAGTCTCTGATACAGTAGCTTGTATTTCAGGCTGACTGAAAATCGATATGTGAAGGGTCTCTGAGGGTCTCCGAGGGTCCCCGAGAGAATCTGAGGGTCTCCAAGAGAATCTGAGGGTCTCCGAGGGTCCCCGAGAGAATCTGAGGGTCCCTGAGAGAATCTGAGGGTCTCCGAGAGAATCTGAGGGTCTCCGAGGATTGCCCAGTGTAAATGAAGGAAGATCAGGTAATTGTGCTTAACTGGCCATTTCAAAAGGTGATTTTTTTGAGTGCTCTTAAAACAGACCTGGTAGAACCTCTTTCAGAAGAGAGACGTTCCTCACTGCAGACGAGCACCGAGCCAGTGCTGCAGTTCCGGGTTCTGCAGTTCCGGGTTCTGCAGTTCCGGGTTCTGATTCAACTTGTTAAATATCAGCAGGTCTGTCTTACGAGGGAAGCTAGCTCCAGGACGTTCCATCATTCCTGTAGAACTTACGTGGAGGTTCTATTATCATTACCAATAGTATCAGTAACACAGGAACCGAAGAAGCTAGAACTATGAAGTAGTCATGTTCTACATGCGGGAATCGTCGGGATCCGTTCATACGATCAGTAAATCAATAACAACCTTTAAACAAATGACATCATCGTCTATACTGAGTCATTCCCAAACGGGAATACCGTAACAGCTGCAATCTGCAGTTTCACCTGCAAGGACACTTTAGTAGAGCGGGCACAGCGGCTCGGGGTCGGTTCGGGTAGTCGGTCCAGTCCGTTTTCCTCTGGTACCGGGAGAGTCCATAACCAACAATAAGAAAAATGTTCCCAGCGTTCCGTTAGTTCGGCACTAGATCGTCCGCGTCCATGTTACTCAGCAGGTAAACGTCGATGTGCCGAGCGTGCCCCACCTGAATCTGAGAGAGAGAGAGCAGCGTTACTGTCGGCACCTACAACCGGCAGGTGGAGCACTGCAGAGGGCAGCGCTGCTCCAGACCTCCTGCCAGCACCTAAACACACCTCCCAACAGGAGGTGTTAATGACTAGTGACGTTAGGGAATATTAATGAACCGAGTCCAAACACACAGGAACGTTCAAATATCCTCATTTACATTCCAACACCAGCTCCGTACGTGAAGGAACCTGAGCAAACATGGTTCTTTAAGGGTTCTTCAGCAGAGGCACTGGTTACACACAGAACCACGACAACTCAAGAACCGTGCGTCTGCAGAGTGTTCTCTGTGTGGCTGAAACCTTTGATGGAAAACCTAAAAGGAAAGGTTCCACTGATGTCACGGAACCTTCCCATGTCACGCATATGACAAGCATGGAACGTAGACAGAACAGAACCCGGTTTTCCCTGTGTGGAACACGTCAGCTGTTTGTTTGCTGTGTAAATATACGCTCAGGTTCCAAAACAGCCGAGAGCCGAGTCAGCTGTCCGGTCACAGTGTCCAGCTGTAAAACCACACGGGGGAACCTCATCACGCCTGGCAGCTGGACAGAGGTCGGCTCTGGACTTTGGACGGGTCAGTCCTGCACCGGCGCTCTCTGGTTAGCCAGCCGTGCCGCTGTAACAGGAGCAGGCTCACTGGTGTCGCCCATGTTGTAATACCCATGGATGCATCTACAACAGACAGAGTCTAGAACCAGCACAGGTTCTCCATAACGTGTTCAGTGTTAATGGGGCTTTCAGACACGCCCCCATGTGGTGACATCATCAGAGAAACATGCTGGTTTTTCCTGCAGTGCTGTCTGAGGGGTCAAAGGTCACTGTCGCTGCTACTCTGCACTGCAGCGGGTGAAATACCTGAGAGCCTCGGCCGCTCGGGGAGGAACGCCGTCCCGATTTCCGAGACGCTCCTTTCGTATCCAAGCACGATTTCATCACCCGGTGAGGAGGCGGTCTGGAGATTCCGCAGGGTGTCTAATCCCAAATGTCTCCCGCCCAGATGTTCAGTGTTGACTGGAACGCTAACCGCCAACGCTAACCTCTGTTCCTGGCCTGACTGAACCGCGTTCACCGAATACTAGCACAGTGTATCCGTAGCAGCGGCGGTGCTAGCAGGAACACTGCTAACGGCTACGGCGGTGGGCTGTGGTGTTGGAGGACGGCTGAGTCCCTGAGTCACGGCGAGGTTATACCTACCTACAGTTTACAGACAGCGCCAGGTATACATGTTAAAGGAGCAGTGTGTAACCTCTAGTGGCGAGGTGGAGTATTGCAACCTGCCATCATTCACCAGGTTCTAAGCTGAACTCCAGCCTGGTGGTGTTAAAAGCTGGTGGTGTTAGTGCTGGTGGTGTTAATGGTGGGTTGTTAGTGCTGGTGGCGTTAAATGCTGGTAGTGTTAGTGCTGGTGGTGTTAGTGCTGGTGGTGTTAGTGCTGGTTGTGTTTCTGATTATTAAAATATCCTATCTTGAGTTTTGTGGGCGGAGCTAGTGACACACTCCAGACAGAGGTGTGTCTCCGAAGCTTTGTGTTGGGTCCTGCTATTAGACCCTCCTAAATCTCGCATACCGCTCCTTTAATACGCCAGGAATGCTTTTAGAGGCGTGAGCCTGTTTCCCTGGAGCCTGTTTGGAAACTCTGCCTCGGATACATAAACACATTCCTGGTGTTAATATTCCCGAGCTCCCGGTGAAGCTCCGCACCACTCGACTCAGAAACTACACCCGTCACACCACGTACAGCGAGACACTTGGCCTTCCTTCCTTCCTTCCTTCCTTCCTTCCTTCCTTCGTTTGTTTGTTTGTTTGTTTGTTTGTTTGTTTGTTTGTTTGTAAATAAGAACAGAGAGTAAGAGAAGACCCACAGAGCTCTGCTCAGCTCATACGTACTGATGTACTAAACCCCAGTGATGAACAGTGAATCAGAGGAACCTGCACCTTCGCTGCAGACGGGTGGAGAACCTAGGATTATACAAATCTCCGGTCCTCGTTCCTCATTCCTTACACCGACCCGCTACATGTTCAACGTTTTAGGAAGAGACGAGAATTACTACTCAATCAAAACACGGTTCTTAAAGGGTTCTCCAGGAAACACGTAGAACCGTGACAACTCACAGAACCACGCGGCTGCATGGAGTTTTTACTGTGAGGTTAAAAGTTTTTAAATGTAATTATTAGGACTTTAATCAGAACAGCCATGATGAGCAGATTAGCCTCGGGACACTGCTTTCAAAATAAGAGTCCTGTGTAATCCCCGTAGCCTGTTTCAGGTAATAACCGGAATTCCCAGCACTACTACTCCAACAGGAAGTGTGCGCGCGTGTGTGTGTGAGTGAGTGTGTGTGTGTGGTTGTTGTGCGGGTGACTCAGGCGCTGCCCGGGAGGCTCTGTAGTGAGCGTCGTCGTCATGTAGTTCTAATCCACACTGTATTAATAAAGAGCCTGTGGGCACCAGTGTAGCTCTGTGGTTCCCCACGCAGGTTCTACCGTTCTAGCCACCTCAGTTTGTTTGGTACACCTCCCTCCTTCACGCTCCACCCTCTCAGTGCACTGATCAGGATAAACTCCTTTCAGACCTGCTGATCTCCACACGGAAGTGCATTCAGCTCCCGCATCCACAGAGCTCGGAGAACCGCTTTTAGGAAGCACCAGCTACACACCTGTTTCTTGGGTGCTCCTGTTCTTTAAATGGGACTGAAGTACTAGATATTAAGAGAACGTTCCAGTTCAGTCTTTTGTATTCTGTTTAATGAACATTGAAAAACAGATCCAGAAAAACAAGCGTGGCTCAGAGGACGCGGTTCTGTTTCAGTGCAGAGATGAAACGGAACAGAACCGCACTAGCTCATTATTAGGCACCTGCACAACACGGAACCTTTGCATAGAACAGCAGGTGAGCTTATAAACGAGAACTCTGAAATCACAGACTGGAGGAGATCAGCATCACTTCGTCAGTAGTTACAATCACAAACATCAACATTCACAGTCTGAACACCTCCTCCCCCCAGACCACACCCCACACAGCAGGCGGGACTTGGCAGCGGCTCACTGGTTAGCTTGAGCCCAATTAGCATATTCACATTAGAGCCGTTATTGGCACATCATCGATCGCTACATTTCAATCACACGGTCTGCAGACCTTACGCTCCGACAGAACCGAGTACAGAACATACGAGGTATTCACACAGGAGAACGGAGGAGAACGGAGGAGGGGGAGGAGGAGGAGGAGGTCACAGCTGTCCTGTGGAGGTGATGAATAACAGGAGGCCATTAACCCTCGCCACAGTTCGGTTCAAACGGGCCCAGTACCAAAACTACTGTACTGTACCTTACCAGTACCGACCGGATCACTCCGGATCGCACGTTCCCGTACGCGTGCTATTCCGGAAACTGAGCAGAGTTCCAGCTACCACCCACTACCCCCCACCCCCACCTACCCCCACCACCCCCAGCTTCCCCTTTCACTCCCTCCCTCCCTCACCCACTCACTCCCTCACTCGTGTTTTACAGGTTATAGATTCTCCACAAGGGGGCGCCATTAGCAGTCAGGAAGCACATGAACAGCACAGCTTCTTATTGGTGATGCTGCAAAAGGCAGCTGTTAGTATTTGAGCTGGTAGTGTCACAATGTAATAATAATAACAATAATAATAACAATAATAATAATAATAATAATAATAATAATAATAAGTATTATTATTTTTAAATAATAAAATGGGACACTCTGAAGCAGTCACACACCTAGCATCAGAAAGTCCTGTACCTGCCTGACCCTCTGGCCCTGAAATTATATATTATTATTATTATTATTATTATTATCGACGTTGTGTTCCACCTCCGCACCCTGCAGACCCAATTGGAGCTGAGGTATGTAGATGATACCCGGCCCTAGTGTTGACCGCTGTGCACCTGCCCGTCACCTGGGGCGCTTGGCTTGATGGGCGGAGCGCTGCTCTAATGGCCTTCTCTTATTCACCCTGACTTCAGGAATACCCAGCATTCCCTAACCAGAGCTGGTGGAGAGGTGGAGCGAACAGCTCCACACCAGTATAAAGTTGCTACTAGAATGAAACCTCAATCCCAGGTTCCACCAACGTTCCACGTACCTCAGAACACCATCAGGTACCTTACTCTCAGTGCTGGAGTTACACCGCATATCCAGCTTCCCTCAGCCCGCCCGGACCGCCTCCTGCTCTCGTTAAGGTGGTGCGGATGTGTAGACATGGTGTAGACTCACTGTGAGCTATGAACATTATCCAAACTCCAGGCTGGTATATAGAGTATCTAGAACCACGTACCGCATGCACAAATTAAAAACTGATAGAACTTAGATATAGGAAGTGTGAACCTGGGAATTCAGCGCTCCCGCTGCCTGAGGGGAACCTCCGCAGCCCACACCGCGTCCTAAACAACGTTAAGCACCACCTTAACAAAGACCCGGGTCTTAGCGTGACTACTGACTTCTAGCGTTAGCAACATCCAGCCGTGCTGAGCGGTGTTCGGAGGTACGCTCTGCTGGGGACCATACGGAATCCTCCACAACACAGAGAAGCTCATACTGAGACTTACACAAATAAACAAAAACAAAAACATCAAAACAACAACATGGAGCTGCTGATTTCCAGCGCTCCGGATCAGCACTCAGAGAACCGCGTGAGGTACAGCTCGAGTGAAGTACCAGACCACACGTCAGACACACCATGTGAATCCACAGGCTCTACATCAGCCTCCAGGCCTCTGAGGTGGCGGAGGTCGTCTGTACGCGCGCCTCCTTACCGATCACAGCGCGCAGGAGATCATCATCATCATCACCATCATCATCATCATCATCATCATCACCATCATCATCACCATCATCACCATCATCACCATCAGGGATTATTAGATATCTAGTGAGAGCACGTCTACATTCATCCACCATGTGCTTCACCTACTGCACCCTTCCCCACACCCGCCTCAGTGTGGACGGAAACAGGAAGTGAGCGTGTCCTGTATTTATGGGCACCTGTACAGGCCGGTATGTCCACACCGAGACGGAACATACAGTAGCTCTGTGACGGCACCGTCATTCCGACCGAGCGTGCACACTGCCGGCGGGGGACGCAGCCGGGATCCGGTCTGACGGAGTCGGCTCGCTCAGCGGCGAGCACTGGCATGGCCGCGGGTGACATGGGGCGCAAGACCCGAGGGACATGAAGTCCAGCTCTGCCCAGCCTTCTGTAAACGAGCAGAGGATCCCAGTGGGCGGATCCCGGTGGGCGGATCCCGGTGGGCGGATCCCGGTTCCTGCTATAGGTTTGCTCTGCTGCACTAGTGTGAAGTGTTGGGGGCGTGGCTCCAGCGCTGGGGGTTGTGGCGTGTCCAGGTGTATATACCGGGAGCTCCATGGGAACGGAGGAGTGGGAGGCGAGGGAATCCGGTTCTCTGATTAAATTAGCACAGCCGCACCTTCGGCTGCGTTCACACAGGGAGAAGTCCGGTTTCCCCACCGAATCCGATCTTCCTTTACACGTGATGAATGTCCGACTCTGAAACGGTCAGCTCCTAAACTCCCCCGCATCCCACATGCTTCCCGTGGCTGGTCCAGAGGTGCGCAGTGACCACTGATGGGAGCGCAGGTACACTCCTGGTGTCACTTTCATCTTTACCGGTACCACCGGCCGAGCTGGAGGCCCCGGCTCTCGCGCCCACCAGTGACCGGCTGAATGACCGTATCGCCGGGGGTGTGCACGCAGGGTCGGAGAGGAGGAGTCACAACGGCTCCGGTAATGTTTAGCTAATCAGGTCCCATAAAAATCTGCTGACCTTCAAAATAAAAGTCCTCTCTCTCGGCGCGTAACGGAATTCTATTTCTCTTAATTCACAATAAAATAAACGGAAGTCAGTTTAAAACGACTCCTGCTCTAATTAAATATGCTAATGAGGCTGGCTTTACGTGTGGGTGCGTGTGCGGGTGCGTGTGCGGGTGCGTGTGCGGGTGCGTGTGCGGGTGCGTGTGCGGGTGGAGAGTCATGCTGAGTATCCTGCATGTGAGACGTTTACGGTTTACTTTAAAGGGCAACTCCACCCAATTTAAACATCTCCATACCTACACAGGCGGTACACAGAGTCAGTCAGAGTGGGTTCCGTGTGAAACGCTCCGTTCTAGATAAAGTCAGAACTGTACACAGTGGTGGTGAAGGTAACAGGCAGGTTCCCCCACAGGAACTTAGTATTTCCAGATTTTCATCATCAGCATTCCAAACACACTCAGAGACAGGTGTAGGTTCACTGGGGGTTTAGATAAACAATAAAGTGTCTATATGTGTTCTAGACATGGAGAACCCTGGTTCCCATCACCACCACTGTACATAACATCAGAACACCAAACCCGCTCTCAGTCACTCTGTTTACATCCCATAATACTGTTCTATGTGGAGCTGAGAAGCGCTGGTGGAATGACCCTTTAAGGGTACGTAGTGTTGAGGTAAGGTTCTGACAGTCGCTCTTCTCCAGAACCAGTAGAACCTTACTGATCCGCATGGTGTTTCACTGATTTCCTTCATATGCAGATCCTCAGCAGCCGAGGAGAGGGTCCCGAAAGTGTCTATCGCTACGCAGCAGGTCTGCTCCCCCGTGTGCGGGTTCAGGAAGGCTCCTTCCAAAACTCATAGTACACCGTAAAATCCGCACACACAGGTCGGAGCACCGACTCGGATTTAAGAGTCAAACTCAGGTTCTTCTTCTATGAGAACTGTGGGTGGGTTCCTTACCCTGCCACCTACATCCAGACAGGAGACACCGAGGGCGATCAGACACTGCCACACCTAGAGAGAGAGAGAGAGAGAGAGAGAGAGAGAGAGAGAGAGAGAGAGAGAGAGAGAGAGAGAGAGAGAGAGAGAGAGAGAGAGAGAGAGAGAGACCGTTAGATAAGAGTGACAGTAGCAGGGATCAGTGTTAGTGTGTTCAGGCCGTCCCAGACTGAACACGGTTCCTGTGTGTGGTTCAGTGAGTGTTCAGTGATCCCTCTCAGGTGATCAGATAACAGCTCCAGGTATACAGGTGTGCGGCTGTAACCAGACTCCTGCGCCTCACTGTGGTCGCGCTGAGCGCTGTTCGTTTCCCGGACCGGCCACCAGAACGCGGTCCGGCTCCAGAGGGCCCCACCGGTCCAGCTCTCTCTGATCTCTAGCCCTTAATCCCACCTAAGAAATCGGAGTATCCCGGTAGCGATGGGAAATCCCGGTGGAGATGGGAAATCCCGGTGGAGATGGGAATGCTGAGTGAGGGTAAACACACTCCGGGATTACCCTGATCAGATCTGAAGGGTGATGTGACCGGACTCTGCTACAGGACAGCCTGTCTCTCACAGGAGCTCCTAACTGAACAACCGGCAGGAATATCAGGCAGGTCGTATCCGGCGGCAACAACAACAACAACAACAACAACAACAACAACAGTGTTTAACAGTGGAGTCGGGGGTCCGGGGTCCGGAGAAGGGGGGGTAAAATGTTAATAATAAATATGATTAATGATTCTCTCATAAATATTTAATATCTCTGTTTTATTTTAAATGTATTAACTTTATTTGATCTCCAGGTCACCTGTAAGATGAACCAAAAACATCAAAGGCAGCTGGCGAAAATATTATACTGTGAAACAATAAATATTTATTCTGTCTGGATATTAATTTGTTCAGTCGTCTGACCAGCTGGAGTAAAGAACCAGCAGTCTTTACAAAGACACAGTTATTATTATTATTATTATTATTATTATTATTATTATTATTAAAAACAATCATTACTATTATTATTATTAATAAACAATTATTATTATTATTATTATTATTATTATTATTATTATCAATAATAATAAACCATTATTATTATAATCAACTATTATTATTATTATTATTAATAAACAATCATTACTATTATTATTATTATTGTTATTATTATTATTATTATTACTATTATTATTAATAAACAATTATTATTATTAATAATAATAATAAACTATTATTATTATCAACTGTTATTATATAATTATTCAACATTATTATTAATTATTATTATTATTATTGTGATAATAATAATAATAATAATTGTTTATTATTATTAATAAACAGTAACAATAATTATTAACAATTATTATGGTTATTATTATTATTGTGATGGTGATGATGGTGGTGGTGATGGTGATGGTGGTGATGGTGGTGGTAATTGTGGTGGTGGTGGTGGTGGTGGTGGTGGTGGTGGTGGTAATTGTGGCGGTGGTGGTGGTGGTGGTGGTGATGGTGATGGTGGTGAAGTGTGTGTTATCTCACCAGGTATCCAACGAAGCACAGGTAGGCAATGGAGAGCAGAGCTGAGAGGACGTAGAGCAGGACGCTGTGGAGGGCCGTCACGTAGACCACCACAAAGTACATGTTTATACAACAGACCACCAGGATAGTCACACCCCCTCCGATCTTCCACACCCTGCACCAAACACACAGACAGGACACTCAGCAACAGCGTACCAGTCACGCTTACAGGCGCACAGACAGACACCGTCCGACACCGTCACCACGCCACCACGCCACCACGCCACCACGCCACCACCTGCACATACTCACAGTCCGTTAGCGAAGTCGTTCATCAGCGACTTCAGACTGGTGAAGGTCAGGATCGGGATCAGAGCGAACGGAAGCTGTTCAGGAGGAAGAGAATCCATATCAGATCAAACAGAACCTTCAGCAGAACCTAAACAGAACCTTCAGCAGAACCTAGACAGAACCTTCAGCAGAACCTAGACAGAACCTGAACAGAACCTTCAGCAGAACCTAGGCAGAACCTTCAGCAGAACCTTCAGCAGAACCTAAACAGAACCTAAACAGAACCTTCAGCAGAACCTAAACAGAACCTTCAGCAGAACCTAAACAGAACCTAAACAGAACCTTCAGGAGAACCTAGACAGAACCTTCAGCAGAACCTAAACAGAACCTTCAGCAGAAACTAAACAGAACCTTCAGCAGAACCTAGGCAGAACCTAAACAGAACCTTCAGCAGAACCTAAACAGAACCTTCAGCAGAACCTTCAGCAGAACCTAAACACCCACCTGCATGCTCTGCAGCACGTTGAGGAAATCGTTCATCCCGGTCAGATGCTGCACATCCTGGAAGATGGCCACCAGCAGCGTGGGAAAGATGGCGATGGAGCGGGTCAGCAACACCCGGGCAAACCGGGACCAGCGCAGGTTAAGGAAGCCCTGGAGGAAGAGGAGATGGAGGGATGGAGAGAGAACGAGGAAGAGAGATGGAGACAGATGGAGGAAGATGGAGGGACAGAGATGGAGGGAGATGTAGGGAGAGAGATGGAGAGAGATGGAGAGAGACGTAGGGAGGGAGATTGAGGGGTGGGGAGGATGGAGAGAGATGGAGGGGTGGGGGAGATGGAACCTTCAGAAGGAGGACAGATAGAGCAGTGAAGAGATGGAGAACCTTCGGGGGGAAGATGGAGGGAGAAGGAGAGAGATAGAGAGTGAGAGATGGAGGGGTGGGGGGGTGGAGAGAGATGGAGGGGTGGGGGGTGGAGAGATGGAGGTGTGGAGAGATGGAGAGAGACGGAGGGATGGGGGGATGGAGAGAGATAGAGGAAGAGAGATGGAGACAGATGGAGGGAGATGGAGGGACAGAGATGGAGGGACAGAGATGGAGAAGGATGGAGAGAGACGTAGGGAGGGAGATTGAGGGGTGGGGAGGATGGAGAGAGATGGAGGGGTGGGGAAGTGAGATGGAGACAGATGAGAGGTGGGGGGTGGAGGAGAGATGGAGGGACAGGGGGTGTGGAAGAGATAAAGGGAGATGGAGGGGTGGGGGGTGGAGAGATAAAGGGAGAGGGAGGGGTGGGGGTGGAGAGATAAAGCGAGATTGATGGGGCTTGGGTGGGAGGAGGAGATAGAAGGGAGAGATGGAGGGGTGGGGGGTGGAGAGATAAAGGGAGATGGAGGGGTGGGGGTGGAGAGAGATGGAGGGGTGGGGGAGAAGGAGGGAGAAGGAGAGCGATAGAGAGTGAGAGATGGAGGGGTGGGGGGGTGGAGAGAGATGGAGGGGCGGGGGGGTGGAGAGAGATGGAGGGGTGGGGGGTGGAGAGAGATGGAGGGAGATGGAGGGGTGGGGGGTGGAGAGAGATGGAGGGAGATGGAGGGGTGGGGGGTCAATCATACCTCCATAACGAACTGACCAGAATATGTTCCGGTCATGGTGGAGCTCTGCCCAGCAGCCAGGATCCCAATGGCCCAAATGTAGAGAGCTGCTGGACCAAAGAAGCAGCCCAGCACTACGCCCTGCAACACCGGGACGGAGACGTTACTGCCGCGGTCACCTCCGTCAGTCACCTCCGTCAGTCACAGCCCGCACCCACACCACCCGTCAGTCACAGCCCGCACCCACACCACCACTCAGTTACAGCCCGCACTTACACCACCCGTCAGTCACAGCCCGCACTCACACCACCACTCAGTTACAGCCCGCACTTACACCACCCGTCAGTCACAGCCCGCACTCACACCACCCGTCAGTCACAGCCCACACTCACACCACCCGTCAGTCACAGCCCGCACTCACACCACCACTCAGTTACAGCCCGCACTTACACCACCGGTCAGTTACAGCCCGCACCCACCTCCGTCACACCACCCGTCAGTCACAGCCCGCACCCACCTCCGTCACACCACCCGTCAGTCACAGCCCGCACCCACCTCCGTCACACCACCCGTCAGCCACAGCCCGCACCCACACCACCCGTCAGTCACAGCATGCACTCACACCACCCGTCAGTCACAGCCCGCACTCACACCACCCGTCAGTCATAACCCGCACTCACACCACCCGTCAGTCACAGCCCGCACTCACACCCCGCACTCACACCACCCGTCAGTCACAGCCCGCACTCACACCACCACTCAGTCATAACCCACACTCACACCCCGCACTCACACCACCCGTCAGCCACAGCCCGCACTCACACCACCACTCAGTTACAGCCCGCACTTACACCACCCGTCAGAGTACAGCCCGCACCCACACCACCGCTCAGTCACAGCCCGCACCCACACCACCCGTCAGAGTACAGCCCGCACTCACACCACCCGTCAGTCACAGCCCGCACTCACACCACCACTCAGTTACAGCCCGCACTTACACCACCGGTCAGTTACAGCCCGCACCCACCTCCGTCACACCACCCGTCAGTCACAGCCCGCACCCACCTCCGTCACACCACCCGTCAGTCACAGCCCGCACCCACCTCCGTCACACCACCCGTCAGCCACAGCCCGCCCCCACACCACCCGTCAGCCACAGCCCGCACTCACACCACCCGTCAGTCACAGCCCGCACTCACACCACCCGTCAGTCACAGCCCGCACTCACACCACCCGTCAGTCACAGCCCGCACTCACACCACCCGTCAGTCACAGCCCGCACTCACACCACCCGTCAGTCACAGCCCGCACTCACACCGCCCGTCAGCCACAGTCCGCACTCACACCACCACTCAGTTACAGCCCGCACTTACACCACCCGCACTCACACCACCCGTCAGTCACAGCCCGCACTCACACCACCACTCAGTTACAGCCCGCACTTACACCACCCGTCAGTCACAGCCCGCACCCACACCACCACTCAGTTACAGCCCGCACCCACACCACCCGTCAGTCACAGCCCACACTCACACCACCCGTCAGTCACAGCCCGCACTCACACCACCCGTCAGTCACAGTCCGCACTCACACCACCACTCAGTTACAGCCCGCACTTACACCACCCGCACTCACACCACCCGTCAGTCACAGCCCGCACTCACACCACCACTCAGTTACAGCCCGCACTTACACCACCCGTCAGTCACAGCCCGCACCCACACCACCACTCAGTTACAGCCCGTACCCACACCACCCGTCAGTCATAACCCGCACTCACACCACCCGTCAGTCACAGCCCGCACCCACACCACCCGTCAGTCACAGCCCGCACCCACACCACCGGTCAGTCACAGCCCGCACCCACACCACCACTCAGTTACAGCCCGCACTTACACCACCCGTCAGTCACAGCCCGCACCCACACCACCGCTCAGTCACAGCCCGCACTCACACCACCACTCAGTTACAGCCCGCACTTACACCACCACTCAGTTACAGCCCGCACTTACACCACCCGTCAGTCACAGCATGCACTCACACCACCAGTCAGTCACAGCCCGCACCCACACCACCGCTCAGTTACAGCCCGCACTCACACCACCAGTCAGTCACAGCATGCACTCACACCACCACTCAGTTACAGCATGCACTCACACCACCCGTCAGTCACAGCCCGCACTCACACCACCCATCAGTCACAGCCCGCACTCACACCGCCCGTCAGCCACAGGCCACACTCACACCACCCGTCAGTCACAGCCCGCACTCACACCACCCGTCAGTCAGTTAATCTTTGACTGAGTTATTAATGAATGCTGTGTGGTGTTCTAGCTTGTAGAACGTTCCGGTTAGCCGTACCCCTTTGTAGATGTCCACCTGAAGGGTCTCATTGTTGAGGGGGAAGAGATCCGTGTGAGGACTTCCAGTTTCGTTACACTGCTGATTCTACAGAACAGGGAGAAACCGCACATCAGCTGCGTACAGTACAGGTGTAGCAGCACCGATAGAAACTCCACAGCATGCTCCACCCCGATGCTCTGCTGCTGGAGCGGGATCATGGAGGCCTACACCTGCAGCATCATTTCACCGGACCATCAATCGACTTTAGAACTCTAAAGGAGATCAGAGCACGAGAACCTCACCACTTCCATATTCGTCTTGTCGTAAAAGGCCTCCGCGAACACCGCCACCACGAACACGTTGATGAGGAAGGAGACGAAGAGGGCGATGCTGGACTCGATGAAGTAGTACTTGTTGGCCTCCTTCACCTCCTTCTTGTTGTTTCGATCCACCTCCCGCGACTGTAAACACACCTACAGGTCAGTACCTGAGACCCGGCTTCATTACCGCACATTAAACGCCGCTTGAGTGGCGGCACGTCATGGCTACCAGGCTGCCTGGCGCCGCTTACCTTAACCAGAGCCGAGTGCAGGTAGATGTTGTGGGGCATGATGACCGCTCCAACTACTCCAACAGCCTGTTCTAGCTGCACCGGACCGCAGCCCTCACAGTACGGAACAAACATGCCCTTCAGAACCTCACCCTGATCCGGAGCGACCCGCACATACTGAGGGAGGAGAACCAATCAGAATCAGCCAGCTGACTCACACAGAACACCAATAACATCTCACAGATACGTGCATCTGGGTGTATCAGAAAACAGTGGGCGGAGCTTATGGTATGGACACACCCACACTCAGTGAGTGGGCTTTGATGTCAGAAGCCCTTATAATTTTAGGCTGTGATTTTTGGAGGGTTACTGTGTTCAGGGGGCCCTAAAACGTTCTACGAGCCAATCAGGCCTTAGAACCAGAACTTTGTAGAACATCATGTTCCTCAGAAATCAGACTGACGAGGAACCTCAGATCATATTCCGGTTTCTCCGCCCTGAACCTATCCGAGACATCCCACTCCTCGGTGCCAACCCGGAGCAGCGTTCCCTCGGGTGTAGTTCAGTCCCAGTGTCGGGAGAAGCGGGTGAGCGTTCCCTGCCCTCTAACGCGCTGGGATTGTACGCGGAGAGCGAGCGTGAGCTGTACCTCGTATCCAAAGCTGAGGGCCATGACGGTGATCAGGAACCCAAAAAAGGCCTCCAGCTTCCGCAAACCTGGAGAACGGGGAACAGCAGCGCGTTAGAACCCTCGCCCCCAAACAGACTCCGAGTCACGGCGCGCTCCCGCCGCTCTACTCACCGTACTTATCCAGAAACAGGAACACGAAGGTGTCGATGATGGTGATGAGAACGCCGGCCCACAGCGGGATCCTGCAGACGGGTTCATTAATATTTCTATAATGAAGAAGGATCTATAAACAGAACCGCTGCGTGTACCGCACACTTACCGCCCAACAGACAGCAGGTTCAGAGCGATGGCACAGCCAATGACCTCCTGCATGTCTGAGCCGATGATGGCCAGCTCCACCATCAGCCACAGGATGATACGAGGAACCTGAAAGAGAACAGCAACATCTGACGGACCTAGAACACAATCCGGCCATGCTCCTCAGGGACTCCCTACCGCAGGAACCCAACCGTCAGCGGTACATGGAGGACCCTCAGAGGCACATTTTACTTAGTCTAGTTCCACATGGTGCTACTGTGTGATCATCGGGGGCGGGGCCTCGCTGTAAATGAGCCAATCAGAGCAGAGCTTATGTAATTATTTTTGGAAAGCTCACCAACCATGGGCAAACAGCTGGTTTCATTCTAGAACCAGATCATAGGGTGGAAATGGGCCCGGTGTAGAACCACATCTGGGGGAACACAGTTACATACGTCCTATGTAGAACATCAGAGAACCATTTAAACACTGGATGAATGATTCTGCTCCATCCTCAGCTCCACCCAGTGTGTGTATACTGTGTGTGTATATATATAGACTAGGTGTAATGTCTATGGGGGTCCGAGCGTAATGTCTGTGGGGGTCACAGTGTAACGTGTGTGGGGGACTGAGTGTAAAGTCTGTGGGGGTCCGAGTGTAAAGTCTGTGGGGGTCACAGTGTAACGTGTGAGGGGGTACAGTGTAATGTGTGAGGGGGTCCGAGCGTAATGTCTGTGGGGGTCCGAGCGTAATGTCTGTGGGGGTACAGTGTAACGTGTATGGGGGTACAGTGTAACGTGTGTGGGGGTCCGAGCGTAATGTCTGTGGGGGTCCGAGTGTAAAGTCTGTGGGGGTCCGAGTGTAAAGTCTGTGGGGGTCCGAGCGTAATGTCTGTGGGGGTCACAGTGTAACGTGTGTGGGGGTCCGAGCGTAATGTCTGTGGGGGTACAGTGTAATGTGTGTGGGGGTACAGTGTAACGTGTGTGGGGGTACCATGTAACGTGTGTGGGGGTCCGAGCGTAATGTCTGTGGGGGTACAGTGTAACGTGTGTGGGGGTCACAGTGTAACGTGTGTGGGGGTCCGAGCGTAATGTCTGTGGGGTCACAGTGTAACGTGTGTGGGGGTCACAGTGTAACGTGTGTGGGGGTCACAGTGTAACGTGTGTGGGGGTACAGTGTAACGTGTGTGGGGGTATGAGCGTAAAGTCTGTGGGGGTACAGTGTAACGTGTGTGGGGGTACAGTGTAACGTGTGTGGGGGTCACAGTGTAACGTGTGTGGGGGTATGAGCGTAAAGTCTGTGGGGGTACAGTGTAACGTGTGGGGGTACAGTGTAACGTGTGGGGGTCCACACTGAGGAGCAGAACGCGTGTAGTACAGTACTCCACCTTATCCCCACAGCGCTGGAATAAGAGATGGTACTGATGTTTACATTTCTCCGGGTCACATGACCCTGTCCGGGGGGGCACACTGCAGCACCGCGTGTCCTATGGAAGTTGTGTATGGGAATATGACGTCACTTCAGACTCACAGTCGGGTACTGTCTGTTGCAGACTTCTGCCAAGTGCATCCCGGTGACCACGCCCAGGCGTGCAGCCAGCCGCTGCAGCAGGAGTCCGATGATGGTGGCGCTCAGCAGCACCCACAGGAGCTAAAGCAGAACCAGAACACACACGACCTTCGTTAAAACCGTCTCCACGACGACAGTGACCGAAACGAGACCCTCCGAGACGAACTCACCTTGAACCCCGCCTTCGCTCCTGACTGGAGGTCAGACTCGATGTTCCCCGGGTCCAGATAAGCAATGCTCATGAGAAAGCCGGGTCCCGTGAAGGCCCACAGCTTCCGGAAGCTGAAGACCTGCGGAGGAGCGAGAGGACGAGGGGGTTAAGTTCTGGAAGGAACATCCTAACATCCTAAAGAACCGAGCTGCTTTCACTAGAACCGAGAACCCACACAGCTCCGTCTTTCCTTAGAGGAGCGCTACTTCACTGCTCCGGCAGGACCAGAGAGAGGAAGCCCAATCCCGTCAATCCTGAGAACATCACGTATCAACATCGTCAATATCGTGGTGGGTGTAGCTCAGCGGAGAGCCACCACCACATGTGGGAGACTGGGGTTCGAATCCCGGTCTGGGTGACTACACTGTGCTACCCCAATAAGAGTCCTTGGGCCAGACTCCTAACACCACACTGGCCTCCCTGTAATGTGATTAACCCTGTAAGTCGCTCTGGATAAGAGCCTCAGCTAAACACATTCTCAAATAACAGACCGACTGCACTTCTGTCTAGGTCCACCAGGGGGTGCTGAGTAGAGTTAGCAGAGAGACAGACCACGTGGTGGAAACCACCACCCCCACCCCCAGCCTGTATTAGCATAAGGTTTAATGAGAGCTGCACAATATCATCTCAGCATCGTCACCGCAGGAGGTGCAGTACTCACAGCGCAGGAGGTGCAGTACTCACAGCGCAGGAGGTGCAGTACTCACAGCGCAGGAGGTGCAGTACTCACAGCGCAGGAGGTGCAGTACTCACAGTGCAGGAGGTGCAGTACTCACAGCGCAGGAGGTGCAGTACTCACAGCGCAGGAGGTGCAGTACTCACAGCGCAGGAGGTGCAGTACTCACACCCCGGTGTTTTTAAAAACTGATGTTAAAGTCATCATGTTTTCATATTTCATATCGCAACACTCAGAGTCACGGAATATCACAGAGACACGGAATATCACAGAGACACGGAATATCAGAACACTCACAAGTCTTTACCTGCTAACCAGATTAACCAGGTCATGTATCCGGAGACACTCACCGGGATCGGGATACCGCTGTCCTAATAATCCCACCTGAACACAGAACCTACCTGTGTGACATCCTCAGGGACCGGGATCTTCTCCTCAAAGTAGGTGGAAATGGGTTCCTCTCCACTAGCGGAGGGTGTGATGGAGCTGTAGTGGGTGGGGCTGGTCTGGGGGGCTCCATTCTGCTGAGAGGGGCTCTCTGAAGGAGGCAGAGGAGGAGAAACACCGATCATTAGAAGAATGAACCTCCAGCGTTCTAGCGGGTACAGCGGCCCGCGATATCTAGAGCATCCACCGCTAGAACAGTCACCGTGCAGCGAGGTCCCCGCTACCCCGTCTGTGGTGGTTGTTACTGTCCCCACAGACACCTGACGGAGCTACTCCATCCTAGGTCTGTCCCCAGCTCGGAATGTTCAGCAGTAATGTTATCACAGTGGTGGTGAAGGTAACCGGACCAGGCGTGGAACTGGACTCGAGCCGTATCCTCACCATCTCCCTCCGGCAGACCTAGAGCGCACAGAGCCCATCGCGGTACTCAGCTGTCAGGAGGTTCCTCTGCTCAGCAGCAGCGCTGACGCGCTCGGCACTTCCAGTGTGCGGGTTTGCGTAATCCATTTCCACACAGCGACTCACATGACCACACGCAGTGAGGCTACAACACAGCAGCAGACCGTGTGGTGAAGGTCCTTACCAGCCATTTCCAGCTGCTCCATGTGAAGACGGTCTGGCGCACCGGCTGACGCGTGCGGCTCCTCAGACTAACCGGACAGACACCCGGGGCGGAATGACGGCCGTAAAGTTCCAGCTTACAGCTTTAAAACGATCACCGGAGACGCGGCACACATCCGGCCCTTAACAGGAGCAATACGGCACTATCCGGCTTTACGACCTCGGAGCACGCTCTGTACCCGACACTCCACACTCCTCCTGGACCTCCTCTAACACCTGCACAGGTTCAGTGAGGTCGGGTGGTGTAAAGTCCGGACCGTAACAGCAGCTATTTCCTCTTTACAGCACCTCATACCAGCGCAAGGGCCCGTTTACTGACCCTCATTTCCCCCCGTCAGCTTTAGAACCCTGACACCACGGAACCAGAGCAGTAAACTAGTAATATACCACACCATTAAAGAGGAGGGCCGCGGCGCCGCCGGGCCAGGAGGAGATAAATCACTACACGTGTTTATAGAGGAGTAGACACCTGCTGTTTACAGAGCCTTCAGGAGGTTCTAGATACCTGCAGAAACATCACCTAAAGCCCCATCTGAGGGTCTAACAGTCGGCACACAGAACCGCGCTAAACAAGTGGGACACAAACCAGACCCGCTCATTTACTTAGTTAGCATTACTGCTACTGAGAGCTGATTGGTTAGCGTTACTGCTACTGAGAGCTGATTGGTTAGCGTTACTGCTACTGAGAGCTGATTGGTTAGCGTTACTGCTACTGAGAGCTGATTGGTTAGCGTTACTGCTACTGAGAGCTGATTGGTTAGCGGTACTGCTACTGAGAGCTGATTGGTTAGCGTTACTGCTACTGAGAGCTGATTGGTTAGCGTTACTGCTACTGAGAGCTGATTGGTTAGCGTTACAGCTACTGAGAGCTGATTGGTTAGCGTTACTGCTACTGAGAGCTGATTGGTTAGCGTTACTACTACTGAGAGCTGATTGGTTAGCGTTACTGCTACTGAGAGCTGATTGGTTAGCGTTACTGCTACTGAGAGCTGACTGGTTAGCGTTACTGCTACTGAGAGCTGATTGGTTAGCGTTACTGCTACTGAGAGCTGATTGGTTAGCATTACTGCTACTGAGAGCTGATTAGCGTTACTGCTACTGAGAGCTGATTGGTTAGCGTTACTGCTACTGAGAGCTGATTAGCGTTACTGCTACTGAGAGCTGATTGATTAGTGTTACTGCTACTGAGAGCTGATTGGTTAGCATTACTGCTACTGAGAGCTGATTAGCGTTACTGCTACTGAGAGCTGATTGGTTAGCGTTACTGCTACTGAGAGCTGATTGGTTAGCGTTACTGCTACTGAGAGCTGATTGGTTAGCGTTACTGCTACTGAGAGCTGATTGGTTAGCATTACTGCTACTGAGAGCTGATTGGTCGGTGTTACTGCTACTGAGTGCTGACTGAGGAGCTGACTGGTTAGCGTTACTGCTGACTGAGAGCTGGCTGGTTAGTTAGTTTACTGCTACTGAGAGCTGACTGGTTAGCGCTACTGCTACTGAGAGCTGATTGGTTAGCGTTACTGCTACTGAGAGCTGATTGGTTAGCGTTACTGCTACTGAGAGCTGATTGGTTAGCGTTACTGCTACTGAGAGCTGACTGGTTAGCGTTACTGCTACTGAGAGCTGATTGGTTAGCGTTACTGCTACTGAGAGCTGATTGGTTAGCGTTACTGCTACTGAGAGCTGATTGGTTAGTGTTACTGCTACTGAGAGCTGATTGGTTAGCGTTACTGCTACTGAGAGCTGATTGGTTAGCGTTACTGCTACTGAGAGCTGATTGGTTAGCGTTACTGCTACTGAGAGCTGATTGGTTAGCGTTACTGCTACTGAGAGCTGATTGGTTAGTGTTACTGCTACTGAGAGTTACTGCTACTGAGAGCTGATTGGTTAGCATTACTGCTACTGAGAGCTGATTGGTTAGCGTTACTGCTACTGAGAGCTGATTGGTTAACGTTACTGCTACTGAGAATATGAACCAGCTAGCTTACTGCTACTGAGAGCTGATAAGGGTTAGCGTTACACTCGCTACTGAGTGTAACTGACCTGGTTAGCGTTACTGCTACTGAAGCTGATTGGTTAGCGTTACTCCTACAGACAGCTGATCTGCCGTCAGTGGTTCCTCCTCCTGACCTCTCCCACAGCCAGCATTACAAGCTCCTAAACTCTAATGATGCGTCTCTGTGGCGAATTACTGTTACTGAGAAAGCTTGATTGGTTAGCTGGTTACTGCTAGCTGAGTCACCTGACGGCAACAAACACCTGACCACCAAAAATAAATAATAAAGTCCGGGTCAGGGTCACCTGATTTCCCCCGTCACACACAGCTCCGCTGAACGAGGACAGCACAGCTGATAGAGCTCTGAGTCACTCAGGCGGGCGGCTTTCAGAACACGCTCTGCACCTCACAGGGTCCTCCTCCTGTACTTCGGTCCCACATGACTCATTCACAAGCTCCTAAACTCTAATGATGCGTCTCTGTGGCAAATTACTGTTTACAGAAGCTTCGTTCTTCAGCTGGAGCCTCACCAGCCGAGTCACCACGGCAACACCTGACCACCAAAAATAAATAATAAAGTCCGGGTCAGGGTCACCAGGAAGCCCCCCCCGTCAGAGCCCCACACAGGAGCCGCCACACAGGACGAGGACCACACAGGAGCCCACACAGGATCCTGAGTCACTCTTACAGACCCCGGCTTTCAGGAGAACCACACAGGACCACCACACAGCGCCTCCCACACAGCTGCGGTCACACACTCAGCCCCCACACAGCAGCCTTATTAAACTTACAATGAGCCTTCACAATGCCCCCCCGGACCCTCCCCCCCAGGAGCCCCACACAGGAGCCCCCACACAGGAAGCCCCCCCGCCCCCCAAGAGCCCCACACAGGAGCCCCCACACAGGAGCCCCCACACAGGAGCCCCCACACAGGAGCACCCCACACAGGAGCCCCCACACAGGAGCCCCCCCCGACACGAGCCCCCACACAGGAGCCCCCACACAGGAGCTCTAGATTTGGGTGGTGGATCATTCTCAGCGCTGCAGATGACCAGCACTGCACTGTGCAGCTGAGAATGATCCACCACCCACATAGTACCTGCTCAGTGGGGGTCCTGTGGGGGTCCTGACCACTGAAGCACAGATGAAAGAGAGTTGGGGGCGTCGTCCTACAGGCTATTATTAGGAGTTTTAGGAAAGTCGGTTCTCAGCGTTCCGAGCGGCTGTTTATGTTGGCGCTGCTCCCGTAATAACAGCGTGGGAGAGCTCACCGTCTCCACCTCCCTAATCCCACCAGATCCGTACCTTCCAGGAGGTCCGACTCTTGATTGGTCTTCATGGGCTCAGACGGAGGGAGCGTCTCTAACGGAGGGACCTGTGAAGGAGAAGGACACACTGTAACACCTGCTGTGCTCAGAGCTCTGCAGGTACTGCCTGTACCACCAACAGCCTAAACATACACCACCTCATCCCAACCCCACAGCTCCTCCACACCGCAACCGGTATGTACACTGTGATGGTGTAATGAGGAGAGCTCAGTACCTAGAACCCACATATCGTGAACCTCAAACACTGTTCCTCCTGCAAATTCTGCTTTTCCAAGATGGGAAAACCCATTCCCAAATCCTAACTGCTACAGAACAGACTCGTTAATATTCACACCATGGTGGGTGTTCCTTCGTAATCCAGGCTGAGGTTCTTCCTGTTCACCAGCTTCCTAATCCAATCTCCCGCTCCACCTTAAATACTGCAGCTGGTACAGGAACCAGAACGTCCTGCAGCACTGTTTAAGGTGGAACAGAGAATTCCCAACACAAGCTGGAGAACAGGAACTCCAGCTCCACATCTTTAACAGGATCCCGGAACACCTTTAATCCTGCAGTCTGCACATTCCACTCCGGACAGATTCCCAAACCTCTCTGGACAATATGGAGCAGCTCCGCTCAGCGTCTGACCCTGAAGAGACTGAAGAGAGGAGCAGCTCCACCTTTACTAGCACCACCACCCCAACAGCAGCCTGTAAGTAGCAGCCATGCTGTGTGATTGTATCCGTGTGTGGCGGTTGGAGCAGATCATCTTAAACTGAGAGCTCCATAGTGAGGATCAGCTTTACTCTACTGTGTGTTGGTGTCCAGATGGAGCCAGTAGCTAGCACAGGGAACGCTAGCTATTAGCATTAGCTCAGAGTAACTAGCATAGCTAACTAAATAGTATGAGGGCGGAGCTTATTTACACAGAGGCTCATTTTATTTAGTCTGTTTCCACACGGTGCTTCTGTGAGCTGATCGGGGGGCGGGGTCTGGCTGTAGAATGCTATAGGCTGAAGAAGCTGATTCATTCAGAACAGACCATTAACGACTATTAGGATCCATATATGTGCGGTAGTGTTGGGCAATACCACACACACAAACACATCAATATAGTTCGCCTTCTTGGTGCAGGAGGTGGGAACCTTTAAACCGGGCGGCATTCCGTGTTTCCTTCAGGAACGCGGTTCTCCAGGACTTCCGTTCTGTCTGCTCCCTCAGGAAAACTCCACACTGGGATGCACTTCCTGAAAACTGTGGTGCAGCTCATGAGGAGGGACCAATACGGACTCTTATTTAAAGAAAAGCCCAGAAATATAAGATTATCCATCATATGGGCCCTTTAATTCAGCACCTCCCACTACAAGGGCGGGGCTTGAACATTAAAGGGCCAGTCCCTGATAAAATATGATGTGTAAGGTGAATGGATTTGATTATTACAATAACCACCACGACCCTCCACCTGTATCAGACTGTGGTGACGTCATACCCTCCCCAAGGGCCTGAATGGTCCATTTCGTCTATTGATCTGACCTATTAATATTATTATTATTAAAAATAATATTAATAATAATAATAATAATAAATAGGCTTTTTGCTCCGTTCATGTGGCATATTTTAAAAGTGATGAGCCGCTGCTCTCCACACGTCCCTCGTTAGTCTGAATCTGTAGATTAGAGATTAAAGGGAAAGTCTCTCCAGGCAGACGAGCGGTTACACTCCTCTCTATCAGTGAAGAACAGCCCGTCCAGCCACTGATAACCGCACCGGGCGCGTCTACACACCCAACACTTCTGCAGCCTCCAGGCAGCTTCCTCACCCACGGGTGTGCGGGTTTGATCGTCCTGAACCCAAATACATACACAAGCTCAAATAATAATAATAATAAATCTGATTAATCTGACGCCGCCGCAGGATCAGATGGAGTGTCCATGATGATCACCCTACAGCCCGACCCGCAGCTCATACGCTCCCTGATGGTCATATGACACAATGTAACAGGTCTTTATAATTCATTCATTCATTCTAATTATTATTAATAATAATAATAATAATAGGTGTTGGGACGGTTATACCTACGATACAAGCTCCCAGTTAATCACACATACCATGAATACAGCAGCCGTCTCTGAGGGGTATCAGTTACTGATCACTAATATTTATCCTAATAATCCTGTAGGGGTGGAATGGTAGTCTGCTGTGTTAGCTGAGCTCCTGTTTCTCACTTTAGCCCCAAAACACAGGAGAGACTTCCTACACGAGTCCGTTTAAGGTGGACCTGAGAATTCCCACCAGCAGTGAATGTTCTGTCTGGCAGGTCTCTGCCTTTATGTAATTTGATTTTGTGGAAGAAAGTAATAACTAGAGGAGGAGAGGAGAAAAGGAGGAGAGGAGAAGAGGAGGAGAGGAGAGGAGAAGAGGAGGAGAGGAGAAGAGGAGGAGAGGAGAGGAGAAGAGGAGGAGAGGAGATGAGGAGAAAAGGAGTAGAGGAGAGGAGGAAAGGAGAGAGTGCAGCGCGGTTATTTACATGCTATAAATGAAGGGAATCCATAAACCTGAGGTTAATAATCCAGACTCGTATTAAACTCTTATTCTGTAAGTACCGGTCCAGTTCCGCTCCACGTAGCTCGGTCCAGCTGAGACACGGACCCGCCGGACTAAGGTAAAGTCTGGTAACTGAAGGAGTTATTGATCGGGTGTTAGGGGAGAACTGTTTGAGCCCGGGGTAACTTCCTGCGCGCCGGAGACTCCAGGTACATACATGTCCTTTAATCTTCTAATAAGCGCCGATTATTAATTAGATCATCAATAACACCGAGCCGGAAACTCACCTGGGCCAGGTGTGGGTGCAGGACACGATCATGTATCCTTCTCTATCCAGTTTGTGTGGATTTGGGTTCCAGACTCGAGACTGACAGACAGAAGGTTACTGAGTTCTACTCGGTTATGCAGCCTCTACACGCGTTTCCGCGTCTGCCATGAGTGTCAAAATAAAAGTCCTCCGTAGCGGCTCGGTAAAGCTTTATAAAATAAAAACAATTTTTAAAAAAAACACACACATAAATAAAAATTATTTATACACATTTACCTTACTGTAATTTAATTAATATTTATAACAACAACAAGGCTGCAAGAAATTAAAAAGTAATAAATAAATATTTGGCATATTATATTATATTATATTATATTATATTATATTATATTATATTATATTATATTATATTATAAATCAGCTCCA
This sequence comes from Prochilodus magdalenae, assembly GCA_024036415.1. Classification (NCBI taxonomy): domain Eukaryota; kingdom Metazoa; phylum Chordata; class Actinopteri; order Characiformes; family Prochilodontidae; genus Prochilodus; species Prochilodus magdalenae. Next base: position 104,709 of record JAMWET010001545.1, read on the forward strand.
CTGACCGTACAGGACACTCTGTAGATGACTGTGGTCCATCTGTTTCTCTGTGTACTGTAGTACCCTGTTTTTTAATGGTCAGTACCCCCACAGGACCCCCACCACATATTTCATTTTCATGCGCCAGGGGGCGCTGTGTCTACAACACAAACATCTGTGGGGGACTATTTGACCTCACAGCGCCCTGCAGCATGTATCCCTCCACCATGAATGGAGTTTAAGGCTGAGATCTTCTCCACACTATCATAAACAGCGTCTCAGACATCAGGCAGCGTATTCAGAACCACCTCCTGTAGGAACTTCCTGTGAGGGAGCTTTTAGAGGGGACGTCTGGTTACCTTCACCACCACTGGGAACGGTTCTGAATTAATTATGCAAAAATAGAAAATGGTGGAGCCTCTATCTGCACTCCTGTGTGGCTGAATGTGGATATTAACCCTGAAGATCTGTAGATGATGTTAGTAGAGTGGTGGATGATGTTGGTGGATGTGTTAGTAGAGTGGTGGATGGTGTTGGTGGATGTGTTAGTAGAGTGGTGGATGGTGTTGGTGGATGTGTTAGTAGAGTGGTGGATGATGTTGGTGGATGTGTTAGTAGAGTGGTGGATGGTGTTGGTGGATGTGTTAGTAGAGTGGTGGATGGTGTTGGTGGATGTGTTAGTAGAGTGGTGGATGGTGTTGGTGGATGTGTTAGTAGAGTGGTGGATGGTGTTAGTGGATGTGTTAGTAGAGTGGTGAATGGTGTTGGTGGACGATGGTTAGAGTGGTGGGTGAGTGCGTGGTGGATGTGTTAGTAGAGTGGTGGATGATGTTGGTGGATGTGTTAGTAGAGTGGTGGATGGTGTTAGTGGATGTGTTAGTAGAGTGGTGGATGATGTTGGTGTATGTGTTAGTAGTGTGGTGGGTGTGTTAGTAGAGTGGTGGATGATGTTGGTGGTTGTGTTAGTAGAGTGGTGGATGTGTTAGTAGTGTGGTGGATGTGTTAGTAGAGTGGTGGATGGTGTTAGTGGATGTGTTAGTAGAGTGGTGGATGGTGTTAGTGGATGTGTTAGTAGAGTGGTGGATGGTGTTAGTGGATGTGTTAGTAGAGTGGTGGATGATGTTGGTGGATGTGTTAGTAGAGTGGTGGATGGTGTTGGTGGATGTGTTAGTAGAGTGGTGGATGGTGTTGGTGGATGTGTTAGTAGAGTGGTGGATGGTGTTGGTGGATGTGTTAGTAGAGTGGTGGATGGTGTTGGTGGATGTGTTAGTAGAGTGGTGGATGGTGTTAGTGGATGTGTTAGTAGAGTGGTGGATGTGTTAGTAGAGTGGTGGATGGTGTTGGTGGATGTGTTAGTAGAGTGGTGGATGATGTTGGTGGGTGTGTTAGTAGAGTGGTGGATGGTGTTGGTGGATGTGTTAGTAGAGTGGTGGATGGTGTTGGTGGATGTGTTAGTAGAGTGGTGGATGATGTTGGTGGGTGTGTTAGTAGAGTGGTGGATGATGTTGGTGGGTGTGTTAGTAGAGTGGTGGATGATGTTGGTGGATGTGTTAGTAGAGTGGTGGATGGTGTTGGTGGATGTGTTAGTAGAGTGGTGGATGGTGTTGGTGGATGTGTTAGTAGAGTGGTGGATGATGTTGGTGGATGTGTTAGTAGAGTGGTGGATGGTGTTGGTGGATGTGTTAGTAGAGTGGTGGATGATGTTGGTGGATGTGTTAGTAGAGTGGTGGATGGTGTTGGTGGATGTGTTAATAGAGTGGTGGATGGTGTTGGTGGATGTGTTAGTAGAGTGGTGGATGGTGTTGGTGGATGTGTTAGTAGAGTGGTGGATGGTGTTAGTGGATGTGTTAGTAGAGTGGTGGATGTGTTAGTAGAGTGGTGGATGGTGTTAGTGGATGTGTTAGTAGAGTGGTGGATGATGTTGGTGGATGTGTTAGTAGAGTGGTGGATGGTGTTGGTGGATATGTTAGTAGAGTGGTGGATGGTGTTAGTGGATGTGTTAGTAGAGTGGTGGATGGTGTTGGTGGATGTGTTAGTAGAGTGGTGGATGGTGTTGGATGTGTTAGTAGAGTGGTGGATGGTGTTGGTGGATGTGTTAGTAGAGTGGTGGATGATGTTGGTGGATGTGTTAGTAGAGTGGTGGATGATGTTGGTGGATGTGTTAGTAGAGTGGTGGATGATGTCGGTGGGTGTGTTAGTAGAGTGGTGGATGGTGTTGGTGGATGTGTTAGTAGAGTGGTGGATGATGTTGGTGGTGGTGTTAGTAGAGTGGTGGATGGTGTTGGTGGGTGTGTGAGTAGAGTGGTGGATGGTGTTGGTGGATGTGTTAGTAGAGTGGTGGATGGTGTTAGTGGATGTGTTAGTAGAGTGGTGGATGGTGTTGGTGGATGTGTTAGTAGAGTGGTGGATGGTGTTAGTGGATGTGTTAGTAGAGTGGTGGATGATGTTGGTGGGTGTGTTAGTAGAGTGGTGGATGGCGTTGGTGGATGTGTTAGTAGAGTGGTGGATGGTGTTGGTGGATGTGTTAGTAGAGTGGTGGATGTGTTAGTAGAGTGGTGGATGGTGTTGGTGGATGTGTTAGTAGAGTGGTGGATGGTGTTGGTGGAGGTGTTAGTAGAGTGGTGGATGGTGTTAGTGGATGTGTTAGTAGAGTGGTGGATGGTGTTAGTGGATGTGTTAGTAGAGTGGTGGATGTGTTAGTAGAGTGGTGGATGATGTTGGTAGGTGTGTTAGTAGAGTGGTGGATGGTGTTGGTGGAGGTGTTAGTAGAGTGGTGGATGGTGTTGGTGGGTGTGTTAGTAGAGTGGTGGATGATGTTGGTGGTTGTGTTAGTAGAGTGGTGGATGATGTTGGTGGGTGTGTTAGTAGCGTGGTGGATGATGTTGGTGGGTGTGTTAGTAGAGTGGTGGATGGTGTTAGTAGAGTGGTGGATGGTGTTAGTGGATGTGTTAGTAGAGTGGTGGATGATGTTGGTGGATGTGTTAGTAGCGTGGTGGATGGTGTTAGTGGATGTGTTAGTAGAGTGGTGGATGGTGTTGGTGGATGTGTTAGTAGAGTGGTGGATGGTGTTGGTGGATGTGTTAGTAGAGTGGTGGATGATGTTGGTGGGTGTGTTAGTAGAGTGGTGGATGGTGTTGGTGGAGGTGTTAGTAGAGTGGTGGATGGTGTTGGGGTAATGTTGTGTAGTAGAGTTGGTGGATGGGTGTGTTGGTGGATGTGTATAAGGTTAGAGTGGGTGGATGAGTGTTATGGTGGATGTGTTAAGTAGAGTGGTGGATGTTGTTGGTGGGTGTGTTAGTAGGTGGTGGATGTGTTGGCTTGGATGTGTTAGTAGAAGTGGTGATATGATGTTGGTGGGTGTGTTAGTAGAGTGGTTAGTATGAGTGGTTGGGTGTGATTAGTATGAGTGGTGATGATTGTAGTGGGTGTGTTAGTAGAGTGGTGCGATGATTGTTCGGTGGGGGTGTTGTTAGTAGAGTGGTGGATGGTGTTGGTGGATGTGACGTTAGTACGCGTGGTGGATGATGTTGGTTGGGTGTGGTTAGTAGGAGTGGTGGATGTGTCAGGTTGGTGGGTGTGTTAGATAGAGCCGTGGTGGGGGATGATGTTGGTGGTTGGTGTTAGTAGAGTGTGGTAGGATGATGTTGGTGGGTGTGTTAGTAGAGTGGTGGATGATGTTGGTGGGTGTGTGTTAGTAGAGTGGTAGGGGTTGTGTTAGTAGAATGGTGGTATGTGGTGATTAGGTTGATGTGTTAGTAGAGTGGTGGAATGATGTGTTGTAGTGGATGTGTTTAGTATAGCGTGGTGGATGGTGTTTAGTGGATCTGTGTTAGTAGAGAGTGGTGGATGGTGTTGGTGGATGTGTTATCTTCACAGAGTGGTGGATGGTGTTTGGTGGATTTGTGTAGTCAGCGTGTGTGATGATGTTTGTGGGTGGCTCTGTTATGAGCTCATTGGGCCCCCCCCCCCACAGTTAGAATTATAAGCCCTCAGTAATTACACAAGTCTGCTATTTATTAATTTAATGTTCCAGTGTGGGGCTAACGTACGTGTCTCCTCTCCCAGCTAGCTGAAGGACCTCACAGGTGGCTCCTCACATCTCCCACAGTGTAAAACACTCACATCTAGGATATACCATGTTTACAGTTACTTAACTTTGGTCTCTGCAGGATTCCAGATGTTCTATATGAAACCAGGAGAAACAAAATAAAAGCCTTCTGAGAACAGCGGTACGTGAAGTGAACCGGACCTGAAGAACAGCAGGACACAATTCCCTCTGGGAATGTTTTCATGTGTACATTTAATTTTTGAATTTTACACACCTATAGAGTACATGGGGCTCCGTCACCGTCAATCAACCACTTTTTACAGAATGCTGAAACTGTTCTACTGTCACACACGACTGTAGAATAATACTGATGCCAGTTAAATGTTTACATTAGCATTACTCACGAATAGGATATATACACATATAACAACGTGTGGGAATCCACACACATGTAATCTGAGCGATCAGCTTTACAGATATCTGGTTATTGATTTAGGGATGTAAGCTCAGTCACATTTATTCTCATCTCACTGCAAATGCCTTATACATCAGAGCACTCCTTCACAGCAAACTGCCACACACTCCAAACACGTCAGATATCATTTCTCGCCTCCTGTACTTTATGTAGTGTGCAGCTGAATCCACATCAGTACAGTTTCTTTAGGCCCTCTATAACCACATCAGGCCCTTTGTTGGAGGCTGAGCAGGCTCATGGGGAGATATCCCATCTTACGGCCAGTAGCACTCCATAGAAAACCATCTGCAAACCATCTGCAAACCATCTGCAAACCATCTACAAACCATCTACAAACCATCTACAAACCATCTACAAAACCGGCTTACAAGGCTGTCTACATAACCATCCTACTAAACGAATCTACAAAGCCGTCTACAAGCCGTCTACAAACCATCTACAAACCGTCTACAAGCCGTCTACAAACCATCTACAAACCATCTACAAACCATCTACAAACCATCTACAAACCATCTACAAACCATCTACAAACCGTCTACAAGCCGTCTACAAACCATCTACAAACCATCTACAAACCATCTACAAAAACCGAGCACACAAAGCCGGTCTACAAAACCATCTACCAAAAACCATCTACAAACCGTCTACAAGCCGTCTACAAACCATCTACAAACCATCTACAAACCATCTACAAACCGTCTACAAACCATCTACAAACCATCTACAAACCATCTACAAACCGTCTACAAGCCGTCTACAAACCATCTACAAACTATCTACAAACCATCTACAAACATCTACAAACTATCTACAAACCATCTACAAACATCTACAAACTATATACAAACCATCTGCAAACTGTCTACAAACCGTCTACAAACCATCTACAAACCATCTACAAACCGTCTACAAACCATCTACAAACCGTCTACAAACTATCTACAAACCATCTACAAACTATCTACAAACCATCTACAAACTAAATACAAACCATCTGCAAACTGTCTACAAACCATCTACAAACTATCTACAAACCGTCTACAAACATCTACAAACTATCTACAAACCATCTACAAACTAAATACAAACCATCTGCAAACTGTCTACAAACCATCTACAAACTATCTACAAACCATCTACAAACTAAATACAAACCATCTGCAAACTGTCTACAAACTATCTACAAACCATCTACAAACTAAATACAAACCATCTACAAACCGTCTACAAACTATCTACAAACCATCTACAAACATCTACCAACTATCTACAAACCATCAACAAACTATCTACAAACCATCTACAAGCCGTCTACAAACTATCTACAAACCGTCTACAAACCATCTACAAACCATCTACCAACTATCTACAAACCGTCTACAAACCATCTACAAACCACCTACAAAACCATCACATACCAAACCGTCTATACAAAACTATACTACAAAACCATCTACAAAACGTCTAACAAACATGCTACACAACCACATCTACAAATCATCTACAAACCATCTACAAACCATCTACCAACTTCTCTAACAAAACCGTCTGCAAACCTCTACAAAAAAACCGTCTACAAACACATCTACAAAACTCGTCTACAAAACCGTCTACAAACATCTACAACCCAATCTACAAACAATCTACAAACATCTACAAACCATCCTACCAAATCATCTACAAACCATATACATAACCATCTACAAACCAGTCCTCAAAACCATTCTACATCCGTCTACAAACCGTCTACAAACATCTACAAACCGTCTACAAACATCTACAAACCGTCTACAAACCGTCTACAAACATCTACAAACCATCTACAAACCATCTACAAGCCGTCTACAAACCATCTACAAACTATCTACAAACCATCTACCAACTATCTACAAACCGTCTACAAACCGTCTACAAACATCTACAAACCGTCTACAAACCATCTACAAGCCGTCTACAAACCATCTACAAACTATCTACAAACCATCTACCAACTATCTACAAACCGTCTACAAACCATCTACAAACCATCTACAAACCGTCTACAAACCATCTGCAAACATCTACAAACCGTCTACAAACCATCTACAAACCATCTACAAACCATCTACAAACATCTACAAACCATCTACAAACCATCTACAAACCATCTACAAACCATCTACAAACCATCTACAAACCATCTACAAACCATCTACAAACCATCTACAAACTATCTACAAACCGTCTACAAACCATCTACAAACCATCTACAAACCATCTACAAACCGTCTACAAACCATCTACAAACCATCTACAAACCATCTACAAACCGTCTACAAACCATCTACAAACCATCTACAAACATCTACAAACCATCTACAAACCATCTACAAACCATCTACAAACATCTACAAACCGTCTACAAACCATCTACAAACCATCTACAAACCATCTACCAACTATCTACAAACCGTCTACAAACCATCTACAAACCATCTACAAACCATCTACAAACCGTCTACAAACCATCTACAAACATCTACAAACATCTACAAACCGTCTACAAACCGTCTACAAACCATCTACAAACATCTACAAACATCTACAAACTATCTACAAACATCTACAAACTATCTACAAACATCTACAAACTATCTACAAACATCTACAAACTATCTACAAACCATCTACAAACATCTACAAACTGTCTACAAACCATCTACAAACATCCCGGAGATCTACTATTCCAGTGGACAGCTGTGTCAGTGTGCAGTGTCTCTGAACTCTGACAGTCATGTCACTCTAAACCACATCCGGCTCTTCACTTCTCCGTTCATTTCCTTCCCTCTCACCGTCGTCTCCTTCTCCATCTCCCTCTCCTTCTCCATCTCCCTCTCCTTCTCCACCTCCATCTCCCTCTCCTTCTTCCTCTCCCTCTTCTCCCTCTCCTTCTTCCTCTCCCTCTTCTTCCTCCTCTATTTCCAGAATCATGCCATTCCTCTCTCCCTCAATAACGGTGTCTTCTGAATCATGGCTGTCCAGGCTGCTGCTGGACAGGGTATCGTCCTCCGCCTGGTCGACCTCTCTTGGTTCAGCTCTCTCCTCTGAGAGTCCTGCTCTCCTCGTGACCTCGCTCAGACTTCCCTCGTCTTCTAAAGGAATGTTTTCGTCCGGGGTGATGGAAGCATCCTCCTTGATGTGTCCCGTCCTCTCCGGCAGGATGGTTTCCCGTGGGGTTAATTCAGTGTCTACCTCAGAGTGTTCCACTTGTTCCCAAGCTTCAGTCCCTTCCTCTTCCTCATTTTCCGAGTCGGGGGCGGTGTGTTTGCGAATGCGGCTCACTGCATCCCATAGCGACTTGGAATACTGTTTTTCCTTCATGCATTTCGAGGGTGTGGATGAACTCGGAGCGCAGACCCCACCCTGAAATCCAGTGGTCTGAGATGGACTCGAGAGATCACGCAGGACCGGAGCTAAGGGAGCAGGGGAGAACGTCGGAGAATCGGATTCCCGGCTGATGTCTGGAGAAGACAGCTCTGTTTGAAGTTCAGAGTGTGAAACCACAGAGGTTGCAGCAGGTACCAGGAAGCCCGATCTGTCCAAGCGCTGTGGGGAACCTTCATGGGGCGATGGACCAGTGGACCCTTTTGTGTGAAGACCACATGGAGGTGAGATATCATCACCACCTTCTTGGTCAAACAGCTCCATGGTGTGGCCCACATTGTTACCAAGGACATCACCTGCTTCCTCCCTCTGTCTACATTCTAGATCAAACAGCTCACTAGTGCTTCCCTCAGAACTACAAAGCAACCAGGGACAGATATTACCTGGGCCACCTGTTTTATCTTCTCCACCAAATGATTCACCAGTGTTCTCCACGTCACCCTGAGGGATTACTGAGCCCAGATTATTTACATCACCTGTCGATCTGAGGGAGGCACCCCTACCTCCTTCATCACACGCCTCACTGGTGCTTTCCAGAGAGCTACCAAAGACGGAGGGACAGGGGTTCTCTGTTTGACCTGAGAAGGTTCCTTTCCTAGGAGCATCTTCTCCATCAAATGATTCACGAGTGCTTTCCACATGGTTGTGAGAAAGGACGGGACAAAGGCTGTTTACATCACCTGTGTCAGTTGAGGTACCTTCCCAGGGACTGCCTTCTCGCTCAAACCGCTCACTAGCGCTGCTCCCTGAACTAGGAAGGAGGGAGGGACACGGATTCTCTGCTCCATCGGAAACACTGGGCTCCCTGGGAAGATCCTCTCTAGTGTCCTCCACACTGCCAGGAGTAAGGCCTGGGCAAACACCGTTTACATCGCCTGGGTCATCTGAGGAGGCATCCCCCCAGGGCCCACCTCCGTGCTCAAACAACTCACAAGCACGTTCCGCGGAACTACACACGAGGGAGCGGCGGAGGGGCGCTGTGCCGTCTGTTCCTCCCGCGGGAGCATCTCCCTCGTCAGGTGGATCACTAGTCTTGACCACGGCGTCGTAAGGAAGGACTGGACAAAGACTGTTGATGCTACCTGTTCCAGTGGAGAGGATCCCCTCCCGAGGAGAACCTCTTTGGTCCAACAACTCACTAGTGCTTTCCACAGAGCGATGCAGCCGGGATGGGCCGGGATCCTGAGTGTCATCTGTTTCATCTGAGGTCTTACCATCCCTGGTTCTCCCTTCCACACAGTTACCATGGAAGATCGGATAACGACTCTCTATGATGTCATCTGAGAGGGTGCCCTGTCTGGGAGCCTCTTCTTTTCCAAATGGTTCACTGGGGTTTTCCACAATGTCCTCTGTTTCACTGGAGGGGATGTCCTCTCTGGAACCTCGTTCTTGACTAAACAGTCCACTGGTCTTTTCCAGAGAGCTATTCAGCACACTGAGCGTGTCGCCTGGGTGGGTGTCCTCAATGTGAGAACCTTCTTGGTGAAACAGCTCAGCGGTGTTGTCCTCATAGTTACCCAGCAGAGCTGCGGAGGGATTCGTTACGTCGTCTCTGTTATCTGAATGGACGGGAATACCTTCCTGGATGAGTAACTTACTGGTGTCTTCTGCATCGTCTTCAAGAAGCGGAGGACGAAGATCATCCATGGCGTTTGAGGGACTGCCTTCACTGGAGTCGCTTTCTTGACTTAACAACCCATTCCCGTTTTCCTTGTAGCTTCCCGGGAAGACTAGGCCAGGATCACCCGTTTCACATGATGAGCTACCTTCCTTGGGAATGCCTTCTTCAAGGTCTTCACGGAGTGTCCGGCACATGTCCTGAATGTCCTCTGAGAGGTTACCCCCACTGAGAGTACCCTCTGGGCCAAACGTCTCCCTGGAGTCTTTAATAAAATCACCACGGAGGGCTGGGCAGACGCTATCCACATCACCGTCTCGGGGGAAGGACACTCCATCAGAGGGAACGCCGGGGACTTTATCCTCAAAGCTTTCTCTCAGCTGCTGAGCGGTGTCCGCCGCTGTGTCCACTCCTGCTGTATACCTCTTGTCCAGCGTGTTATCAGCCATGTCTTCGTTTTCCTGTTTAGTGATGTCCAGTGCTTGAACAGCATCTTCTAGATTCCCTTCCGACTCTTCCAGCGCGCCGTTTGTCGTCGAGGCCCTAGTTTCTTTCTCTCCTGGTGCGGTCAATATCTCTTCCACTGGACCTCCAGCGGTTTCAGAAATAGGCATGCTTCCTCTGTGACGTTCAGAATCTTCTACACGGTCCTCCTCAGCTTCAGGAGGTCCCTCCGGCTCCCTTAGGTAGCTCTCCTGAATCTTTACACTGCCATTGACCGTCGGAGTACTTTCAGGATGTGGGGTCTGTCCTTCATTGCTGGAATTCTGAAAAGTAATTCCAAGGATCCTCTCTGCTCTTTCCCTGAGAGTCTCGTTTTCAGAGGCGATGTTCCCAGGGGCTGTGTTATTTGACGTTTGGCCTGTGTCCTTAATGTCACCGGAGCTGTTTATCAAATCCTCCTCGCTCTGCTCTCGGATCCTCCAGGGAATGTTCGCGGCGCTATTAGTTAAAGGGCTGTGTTCTGTTGCGTCAGCATCAGTGCGGTCGTTGTTTCGGACTTGACGGTTCGCTGGCGAGTCAGAGCTGTACTCGTATGAGTCAGGTGACCGTGAACACACATACTGGACATGCTCTTTTTCCGGAGGAAAGATGAACTCCACTTTGACAACAACACAGGTGGCATCAATAACCACGAGACCCCTGCTCTCGTCTCCGGATGAATTATTAATGACTTCCACTCTCTTTGGTGGTCCATCACCTGCTGGTTCACTGGGACCCTTGTTGCCTGTATCCCGAGGTGGTCCATCCTTGGAGCAGTAGCGCCGTTTTGGTTCCCTCCATAAGGGAAACTTCACTGTGGTTTGGGTGGGTGGTACCCTTCCGGTTTCAGGTTTAGTGGAGGCACGTGGCTGAAGGTCTCCACCCTCCTTATTAGATACACCAGTCGGATCTTCCTCCTCATTGCTCGTTCCTCTCTCCGTCTGTGGCGTTAGCAGCTTCTCCTGAAGTGCCGTTTTCTGGCCATCTCTGAGGCTTTGGTCAGATGTCTGGGTTTGTGCCTCAGGTGTATCTTCTAGTTTGATGGACTGCTGACCCGCAGAATCAACTTCGTCTGCTAGCTGAACTGGTTCTTGGCTAACGATGGTCTCCTTACCTCCATCTGCTGTGCCCCCGGGAGGTGAGACCTTTAGAAGAGACAGTGAGTGGGATTTAGGAGGTTGGTCAGGAGAACTGGACAGCCCTGCTAGCTCCCCCATACGCGAGACTAAGCAAAACACGGTCTCTCCGCCCCGTCTGCTCCGGGGTTGGTTCTGCTTGGTGAGTGCTGAGTCTGGACACGACGCTGGTGTTTTCTCAGGAACTGACGGTGACTGTCGCAGTGGTGTAACCTCCTGTTTCTGGATTGGCTGTTGGGGGACAGGGAGGGACACTGCGTGTGAGCTTAAGAGGGTTTGTTGTTGTCTGGCTATCCGGCTGTTGGGCTCAAGGTAGGTCACTGGTCTCGGTATCCTGTCAGTAGACGAGCGGTCTTGGTGTTGTCCTTCTGGCACAGGGACAGGAGAACGTTCTGGTCTTGTGGAAAGCATAGAGGTACATGGTCTGCTTCCAGCTCTATACTCCATCCCTGGTTCCTCTGGAGGGTGTCTGACCTGTTTCAGCGGGGCACCTGACTCCTGCGGAGTGGCATATGGGGGTGGAGGTATGTAGTTTGGGGGCTGGATGAAAGACGGGCTTAGGACCACATTTCCTTTACTGGTAGAGCATGGTGTCGTCCTAGACAGGCTTGGTTTTGCTGGCATGTGAGCCGGGGGCAGTTGTCTTTTCCATGTCTCCAGCTGGAGCCTCAGCCGGTTACCGAGGTTACTCTTCTCCTGGTTGTATGATGCTGATGCGAGGGGTCTGTGATTGGTCTCTGCACTGACTAACCTGCTGGTGGACCCTGGCATCCTCTCTCTGTCTGGTACGCACCGGGCGGCCCCTGCCTCCACGCGTCTCTGCCTGGGAAGGGAGTGGTAATAGCGGTTGGCCCAAGCCTCCAGTTCGCGAAAACTGCTGGCACTGAGCTTTTCTTTCTCTCTGCGGTACGAGGCGGAACTGCACGTCTGCCATGTACTCGTCAGCTCTCCTCTCTGCGCTGGCCTCTCCTGTTCTCTGTGTCTCTCCATGAGAGCTCTCTGTCTATCGAAACTCCTCTCCTGACCAGCGTGTGAAGCTGTCTCCTGGAGGTACAGCTGATTCGCAGCAGTAGAGTAGGAGGGTGGAAGCATGTCGGTCCAGTCTCTCATACTCCCACCGGTTCTGGAACCTGGTATTGACCAGCTGCTTGGCTCGCCCATCCAGCCCTGACTCTCTGATCTGGACTCGGGGAAGGAAGCTGTGGGAGTCTTGCCGGGATGTCTAGGAGGGGAAGCAGAGGAACATGTAGAGGGTTTGTCATTAGAGGTTTTGTAGCTGGTCCCTACTTCATACACGGGGAAATGTAGGGGGTGCTGAACGGACGGAGTGTGAGGGTGTAGTTACTCCACACTCATCTACAGTTTACTTTAGGAAATAACTGCAGTGCTATAATATCCAGCTGGCCAGTTTATCAGAAACATCTAAGGCATACAGAGGCGTCTGGCCTACACGCTCATTACACATGTGGTGTATAACCACAGCGCCCTGCCTCATCCTGCCTCATCCTGCCTCATCTCGAGTCATCCTGTTAGTGCAGCACCATCGGCAGACGGCTGCACCATGCAGGACTACATGCACACAGACCGTTACCACGACTGTCCTTAACACCACGTCACCGTCACCAAAGACTGCAGTGGTGTCGTACCAGACTGTCATGGAGGGACTCAGAATGGCAGCGGGTCATCTTCAGTGACGAGTCCCGCTTTAGTCTTGGTGGAGACGCCCAACGAATCCGTGTGTGGAGGCACCGTGGTCAGCACCAAGATGAACTGTGGACCTGGTGTCACTCCACCTCCACCCCTACCGCACCATCTGCAGGAACTGTGTGAGGATGTTCAAGCTGCATGAGATGGATTATCACAGGACTCCATCAGGAACCTCTACAGCTCCATACCGAGACGTCTGGCGTGTTGGGTTAGCGAACACGGCGGCCCGTTCCCATACTGAGAGACAGACTTCTGTATGTGTAGCTCAATAAATATTGATCATATCAGTCTAAACTTATCACCAGTTATTGATCCTGGTCACCTTTATCCTCCTTCCCCACACACCTGCATATCTGTTGGAGGAGTGAGCATGGAGTCCCGTTCATGACCTGTCCTGTAGGAGAGGACGTCCTAACACCTCTGAAGGGGGGCCTTGGTGTCCGCTGAGAGTTTGTGATGTACACCCCCGTCAGGACGTCAGTTTTAGGTTCTGCAGTCTAGACCCTGATCCTGCCAGCTCTGTACTGTAGTCTGAGTGCTGAGGTCACTGTTACTGCACCGGAATACAGCGCCCCCTATTACTGAGTCCCGATTACGGAACACCGCAGCATGCATTCCCTTACTAGCCGTCCCTGATCACGGAGAGCACTGACCGGAGCAAGCCTGCAGAGTACCGGATCAGCCTTACGTACCTGTGGGAGGCGGAGCTCCGTCCTGGAAGAGTTCGGTATGTAGTGTACTGGGAAGTGTGTCTCTCTCCTCCGTCCCAGAATTCCATCTTTCCAGGTTTCTATACAGGGAACAAACATTAACAAGCATGACACGCCTGACTTACTGCACACTCACAGCACACTCACACACTCACTGCACACACTCACTGCACATTTACCGCACACTCTCACACTCCCAGCACACTCACAGCACACTCTCACACTCACAGCACATTTACCGCACACTCTCACACTCCCAGCACACTCACAGCACACTCTCACACTCCCAGCACACTCACAGCACACTCTCACACTCACAGCACATTTACCGCACACTCTCACACTCACTGCACACTCACAGCACACTCTCACACTCCCAGCACACACTCACACACTCACTGCACATTTACCGCACACTCTCACACTCACTGCACACTCACAGCACACTCTCACACTCCCAGCACACTCACTCACACACTCACTGCACACTCACTGCACATTTACCGCACACTCTCACACTCACTGCACACTCACAGCACACTCTCATACTCACTGCACACTCACTCACACACTCACTGCACACTCACACACTCACTGCACACTTTCACACTCACTGCACACTCACTCACACACTCACTGCACATTTACCGCACACTCTCACACTCACTGCACACTCACAGCACACTCTCACACTCCCAGCACACTCACTCACACACTCACTGCACACTCACTGCACATTTACCGCACACTCTCACACTCACTGCACACTCACAGCACACTCTCACACTCACTAACAAACTCCCAGCACACTCACTACACCTTCACACTCACAGCACACTTTCACACTCACTGCACACCTTCACACTCACTGCACATTTACCGCACACTCTCACACTCCCAGCACACTCACTCACACACTCACAGCACACTTTCACACTCACTCACACACTCACTGCACACTCAGAGCACACTTTTACACTCACTCCACACTCAACGCACACTCTCACACTCCCAGCACACTCAGTCACACACTCACTGCACACTCAGAGCACACTTTTACACTCACTGCACACACTCACAAACTCCCAGCACACTCACTACACATTCTCACACTGTCACCCTCACATTCCAGGCTTATATTCAGAGCTAACTTCATTAAATCATTAATCATTAATCATTATCTGATTATTAATAATAATTTAGATAATTCTGATTAATTCTGATTAACTCTAATGAATTCTGATGAATTCTGATCCTCTCTAAACCCACTAACTCAGGAGCAGCAGACTCAGCATCACCTTCTGAAGTCACGGTGTGAGTAGAACCCTGGTAATCAGGTGGAGAGACGGTGAGTCCAGATCCAGGAGACCCTCCGTCACCTACAGACGGGACCAGCAGAGCCACTACTGAGGGACAGTCGGACGTAATGCAGAGTCAGGAACTTCATGTGAGGATGATCTGGGGGTCCTGACTCCTCCCAGGCCCCCCTGACACACCCCCCGTCTGTCTGTCTCCATCCAGCTCCTCTCATTACAGCGCCCTGGTGAAGACCTCCACCTTGTTTTTATAGTTGTTGTTCTTTTGGGTCTGAAGTGAACACTCCTGTTCCTCATCCAGACCCTCAATAAAGAGCCGTCCCAGCCCACGCATACACACGGCAATGTCTGTTTCTGTGACTTGTGGGGACGTTACATAGACTTCCATTCATTTCCTGGAGATCAGGTTAATAGTGTACGTTGTGGGGACCAGCTTGTGTTTCTTACAGGGAAGGAAGTTCCGCATAAACAGGCTTCGGTCCCCACAGTGTGGCATAAACCTGACAAACACACACACACACACACACACATACACACACACACACACACACACACACACACACACACACACACACACACACACACACACACACACACACACACACACACACACACACATACACATCAGTGTGCAACTCAGCAGATTCGGGAGGCCTATTGTAGGATCCACAGAGCGAGTCGCACACAACGAGTCTACACACAGCCGTGTTCAGAGCTTTACACAACCTAACACAGCGCTGTGTTCATATCCTCAATCGGTTTAAATGTCTCTACCAGTTTACACCGCACACCAAACCAGCTCTCCCTCACTCTGTACACACCGCACACCAAACCAGCTCTCCCTCACTCTGTACACACCTCACACCAAACCCTCTCACTCACTCTGTACACACCTCACACCAAACCCTCTCTCCCTCACTCTGTACACACCTCACACCAAACCCTCTCTCCCTCACTCTGTACACACCTCACACCAAACCCTCTCTCCCTCACTCTGTACACACCTCACACCAAACCCGCTCTCCCTCACTCTGTACACACCTCACACCAAACCCTCTCTCCCTCACTCTGTACACACCTCACACCAAACCCGCTCTCCCTCACTCTGTACACACCTCACACCAAACCCTCTCTCCCTCACTCTGTACACACCTCACACCAAACCCGCTCTCCCTCACTCTGTACACACCTCACACCAAACCCGCTCTCCCTCACTCTGTACACACCTCACACCAAACCCTCTCTCCCTCACTCTGTACACACCTCACACCAAACCCTCTCTCCCTCACTCTGTACACACCTCACACCAAACCCTCTCTCCCTCACTCTGTACACACCTCACACCAAACCCTCTCTCCCTCACTCTGTACACACCGCACACCAAACCCCCCCTCACTCACTCTGTACACACCGCACACCAAACCAGCTCTCCCTCACTCTGTACACACCGCACACCAAACCCCCCCTCACTCACTCTGTACACACCTCACACCAAACCCGCTCTCCCTCACTCTGTACACACCACACACCAAACCCTCTCTCCCTCACTCTGTACACACCACACACTAAACCCTCTCTCCCTCACTCTGTACACACCTCACACCAAACCCGCTCTCCCTCACTCTGTACACACCTCACACCAAACCCTCTCTCACTCACTCTGTACACACCTCACACCAAACCCTCCCTCCCTCACTCTGTACACACAGCACACCAAACCCCCCCTCACTCACTCTGTACACACCTCACACCAAACCCGCTCTCCCTCACTCTGTACACACCACACACCAAACCCTCTCTCCCTCACTCTGTACACACCACACACTAAACCCTCTCTCCCTCACTCTGTACACACCTCACACCAAACCCTCTCTCCCTCACTCTGTACACACCACACACTAAACCCTCTCTCACTCACTCTGTACACACCTCACACCAAACCCTCTCTCACTCACTCTGTACACACCTCACACCAAACCCTCCCTCCCTCACTCTGTACACACCTCACACCAAACCCTCTCTCCCTCACTCTGTACACACCTCACACCAAACCCGCTCTCCCTCACTCTGTACACACCTCACACCAAACCCTCTCCCTCACTCTGTACACACCTCACACCAAACCCTCTCTCCCTCACTCTGTACACACCGCACACCAAACCCCCCCTCACTCACTCTGTACACACCTCACACCAAACCCGCTCTCCCTCACTCTGTACACACCGCACACCAAACCAGCTCTCCCTCACTCTGTACACACCGCACACCAAACCCTCTCTCCCTCACTCTGTACACACCACACAGCTCTCCCTCACTCTGTACACACCCCACACCAAACCCTCTCTCCCTCACTCTGTACACACCTCACACCAAACCCTCTCTCCCTCACTCTGTACACACCTCACACCAAACCCTCTCTCCCTCACTCTGTACACACCTCACACCAAACCCTCTCTCCCTCACTCTGTACACACCTCACACCAAACCCTCTCACTCACTCTGTACACACCTCACACCAAACCCTCTCTCCCTCACTCTGTACACACCTCACACCAAACACCTCACACTCGCTCTGTACACACCTCACACCAAACCCTCTCTCACTCACTCTGTACACACCTCACACCAAACCCTCTCTCCCTCACTCTGTACACACCTCACACCAAACCCGCTCTCCCTCACTCTGTACACACCTCACACCAAACCCTCTCTCCCTCACTCTGTACACACCTCACACCACACCCCCCCTCACTCACTCTGTACACACCTCACACCAAACCCGCTCTCCCTCACTCTGTTTATACCGCACACACTGAATTATAGGCTATGGATTATGATTATTATTGTGGGGCGTGCGGGTTGAGGTGCGGGTTGAGCTGCCGCTGTGTGGCAGTTGATAAGGATCAGTTGTTGTGTCTGATGGAGCGACAGCTACAGGGACGCGGGCGCTGCTGTCTTTCTTCGGAACTCCAGAGCGGAACAAACGGGCTTTCCTCTCTGAACAGAAACTCAGTGCATCAGCAGAGAGCCGGGGGGGGCCCGCACGTTTCATCACTCAGAGCGCGGTGCTACCAACCCAACCCAGCCCAGCCCACCGGCCTGGCACACGCGTGAGGAACTCTCGGGACCTGCAGGGAAGGCCTGGTGCCCTCTGAGGAGCACAGTGAGGGCGTGTGTGAATCTGAGCTCGGGGCTGTGCTGTGGTTTGCTGTGGGTGCTGTAGTAATACTGCTGTTACACTGTGCGTCCTGTTTGGAAGCAGCAGGAAGTGATCCAATCGGGCCTGGGTTCTCCAGCGCCCACTACAGGTCCTGAGTACACAACCCTAACCTTAGCCCTACGTGCTAGATTAACATAGGGACAGAGGGCTCAGCCAATCACACACTGCCGTACATGTTTTAGTGCAACCATGGTCCAACACCGTTACTCACCAGACCCGTCGGTTTCAGGCGTACCGGCCCTTTAACGAGAGGCTCTGTTCTGATTGGTTGCTCTACACTCCACAATCCATGATGGAATACTCCTTAGGGATTAGAGGAACCCTCGTTCTACCATAGAACATTTCCCTGTAGCCCCGCCCATAAAACTCAAGATAGGAAATTTTAATAATCACTAACACTACCAGCACAAACACCACCAGCACTAACACCACCAGCACTAACACCACCAGCACTAACACTACCAGCACAAACACCACCCGCATTAACACCACCAGCACTACCACCACCAGCATTAACACTACCAGCACAAACACCACCAGCATTAACACTACCAGCACAAACACCACCAGCATTAACACTACCAGCACTACCACCACCAGCACGAACACTACCAGCACTAACACCACCAGCACTAACACTACCAGCATTAACACAACCAGCACTAACTCCACCAGCACGAACACTACCAGCACTAACACTACCAGCATTAACACAACCAGCACTAACTCCACCAGCACGAACACTACCAGCACTAACACTACCAGCATTAACACAACCAGCACTAACACCACCAACACTAACACCACCAGCACTAACACTACCAGGACGAACACCACCAGCATTAACACCACCAGCACTACCACCACCAGGACGAACACCACCAGCATTAACACCACCAGCACTAACACTACCAGCACTAACACCACCAGCACTAACACTACCAGCACGAACACCACCAACATTAACACCACCAGCACTAACACTACCAGCATTAACACCACCAGCACTAACACTACCAGCACAAACACCACCAACACTAACACCACCAGCACTACCACCACCAGCACGAACACCACCAGCATTAACACCACCAGCACTAACACTACCAGCACTAACACCACCAGCATGAACACTACCAGCATTAACACCACCAGCACTAACACTACCAGCACTACCACCACCAGCACGAACACTACCAGCATTAACACCACCAGCACTAACACCACCAGCACGAACACTACCAGCATTAACACAACCAGCACTAACACTACCAGCACAAACACCACCAACATGAACACCACCAGCACTAACACTACCAGCACTAACACCACCAGCACGAACACTACCAGCATTAACACAACCAGCACTAACACCACCAGCACTACCACCACCAGTACGAACACCACCAGCATTAACACAACCAGCACTAACACCACCAGCACTAACACCACCAACACTAACACCACCAGCACTAACACCACCAGCATTAACACAACCAGCACTAACACTACCAGCACTAATACCACCAGCACTACCACCACCAGCACTAACACTACCACTATTAACACAACCAGCATTAACACAACCAGCACTAACACTACCAGCACTAATACCACCAGCACTACCACCACCAGCACTAACACTACCAGCATTAACACTGCCAGCACTAACACTACCAGCACTAACACTTAAATGGTGCAGCAGTTATTATTTCACTCCTTTAACAGATATACCCACAGCAGTATTTAAGGTGGAACAGGAGAATCTGAGCGAGAACCTGGTGAGTGTTATCGGACAGCAGGGAGAGAACAGTGTGGGGGTTCTGATGGTGTAGATCAGATGATCAGGATTAGAGTAGGGATTATTAATCTGTCTGAACTGGATTAACATTAAACACACTATAAACATTTAAACACTGAGTTACTACACTGTACTGATGATAGGAGCATGCTAGAACCGCTCGATGCGTAGAACAGATAGAACCCCCGTGTTAGAAAACCCAGACTGTGAGAAATGGGCTGAATTTATTTAGTACAGAAACTCAGAACCAGTATAGGAGGGTGAACCCTCACCGTCAGAGAGGAGATCCCTCCATAGGTTCTAGGGAAGTCTAGGGGGGTGGGTGATACACTAGGCTGTAATACACAACCTCACCACTAGAGGTTACATACTGCTCCTTTAATGTG
The DNA here is from genome assembly GCA_024036415.1 of Prochilodus magdalenae. Classification (NCBI taxonomy): domain Eukaryota; kingdom Metazoa; phylum Chordata; class Actinopteri; order Characiformes; family Prochilodontidae; genus Prochilodus; species Prochilodus magdalenae. The sequence continues at coordinate 125,011 of JAMWET010001545.1, forward strand.
TACACAACATGGGAACCACTTGACTGAAGATCAGTTCTCCAGGATATGGGTTCTCTAACTCTCTGAAGTTCCCGCTGGACTCAGAACGGCTCTGTAGATGTTGATGTTACTCTCTGGTTCTCTCTGTACCACTTCCACCTGGAACCTGCGAGGCAGCCAGTCGTCGTAGAAGTCCTGAGTGCGGTGCTCCCTGCGCATTTTCGATGACAGGTACGCCACGGCCCCGCCCCTGCACAGGTGAGCCAGCGTGTCCAGAAGAAGAGGGAACGTTTCAGGCATGTAGATAATATCCGTCCCCAGGACCATGTCCCAGTCGGAGGGGAAGTTCTCCTGGTCCTGACCCCAGGACAGCGGCACGGCTATCGGGGCCCCTGAGGGCCAACCGGTCGGCGGCGTGTTGGCTTCAATATTTCTGAGTGCTTGTGGAATAGCCAGGGGGAGGTCCGTCACGGTCACACGCGCTCCTGGGATAGATAATACAGTTAGTGGGTGGAGCTAAGATGCAGTAGGCTGAATGGGTGGAGCTAAACTGCAGTAAGCTGAATGGGTGGAGCAAAACTGCAGTAGGCTGAATGGGTGAAGCTAAACTGCAGTAGGCTGAATGGGTGGAGTTAACTGCAGTAGGCTGAATGGGTGGAGCTACATTGCCGTAGGCTGAATGGGTGGAGCTAAACTGCAATAGGCTAAATGGGTGGAGCAAAACTGCAGTAGGCTGAATGGGTGGAGCAAAACTGCAGTAGGCTGAATGGGTGGAGCAAAACTGCAGTAGGCTGAATGGGTGAAGCTAAACTGAGGTAGGCTGAATGGGTGGAGCTAAACTGCAATAGGCTAAATGGGTGAAGCTAAACTGAGGTAGGCTGAATGGGTGGACTTAAATTGCAGTATGCTGAATGGGTGGAGCTAAGATGCAGTAGGTTGAATGGGTGGAGCTAAAATGCAGTAGGCTGAATGGGTGAAGCTAAACTGCAATAGGTTGAATGAGTGGAGCTAAGCTGCAGTAGGCTGAATGGGTGGAGCTAAAATGCAGTAGGTTGAATGGGTGGAGCTAAAATGCAGTAGGCTGAATGGGTGAAGCTAAACTGCAATAGGTTGAATGAGTGGAGCTAAGCGGCAGTAGGCTGAATGGGTGGAGCTAGACTGCAGTAGGCTGAATGGGTGAAGCTAAATTGAAGTAGGCTGAATGGGTGGAGCTAAGATGCAGTAGGTTGAATGGGTGGAGCAAAACTGCAGTAGGCTGAATGGGTGGAGCTAAGCTGCAGTAGGCTGAATGGGTGGAGCTAAGCTGCAGTAGGCTGAATGGATGGAGCTAAGCTGCAGTAGGCTGAATGGGTGGAGCTAAGCTGCAGTAGGCTGAATGGATGGAGCTAAGCTGCAGTAGGCTGAATGGGTGGAGCTAAGCTGCAGTAGGCTGAATGGATGGAGCTAAGCTGCAGTAGGCTGAATGGGTGGAGCTAAGCTGCAGTAGGCTGAATGGGTGGAGCTAAGCTGCAGTAGGCACCGTTACAGTGGGAATAGTACACGTACCCAGTCTGGCAGCCAGTATGCTAACAATACCAGTTCCTGCTCCCAGCTCGATCACCCGCTTCCCCCTGAGATCCAGACACGTCTGCTCAAAGAACCGGCACAAGTGGATCGCCTGGAAACACAGAGCGGAGATCCTGAAGACCAGCTGAGTGGAGCGCCTCCATCTGGATCGCCCACGGGGGGCAGCACTGCGGTACACGGATCTGTGGAATTAACTGAGTGCTAGGTCATGCTCACGGGTTCCAGAGTCCGAGACGAGATCAGACATGCTAATTATATTAATGGGTTCCGTCAGTCTGTGTTAATGCAGCTGTTACAGAGGAGAACCTCATCACTGGTTCCAGATACATTACACAGAGTGACACTAAGATCCTCATTACGAATGATCACCTTTACCTGTGCAGGTGGTGCTACTGGACGGAGACTCCAGACGGCTAAACCCGCACAAGCTAATCCTGCTTCACTTCCACACACTACACCCTGAGAAACACAGTTCTTTAAGGGTTCTTTAGTAAAACCAATGCTTCTATCAGAACCAGGAGTTCTTTACAGAACCGCTTTATAATTAAATGGTTCTTTGCGCTCATTCTTAAAGAAAGTTTTAAAGGTTCCTTACTAAGGGACCGGTTTGATGTGGAACCATGAGTTCTACACTGAACTATTTATTGCTTGGATGGAACATGGCTTTATTAAAACACGGTTCTACTTCTAATAAGAACAAAGGTTCTGTATGGAACTTTGAACACGTTCGTTTGCTTTAATGGTTCTTGTGTAATGAAAAGGTTCTTTAGGTTGATTTACTGTAACTGTACCATATTTGGTTCTACACAGAACCAGAAATGGTTCTTTATAGTACCAAAAATGCTTGTAACAGAAAGGAACCTGTTTTGGTGCTATCAAAAACCATATACAGCAGAACCAGTTCACCATGCAGAGAACTCCATCATGTAGAACCCCTGCTGAGGAACCCTTCAGGAGTCTGTTGGTGGGTATTGGGGTGTTTTGGAGTGTTAAGGTTCCAGCCTGTGTCAGCGAGGGTGCGGTTCTGGAGGGTTGTGTGGTTATTGTGTTAGTGCAGGCAGAGAGATGTTCCTCTGAGAGGAACACGTGGGTGCACTATGTGCCCGTGCCATGGTGCCATGCTGGATCTCCTGCTCTGGACTTACTGCCTCCCAGACTGAAGCAGCGACCCCCAGACTGGCACTGAAAGCCTGGGTGATTCTGCACTCCTGACCACACAGGCTGTAGGAGGTCTCCCGGGAGAACGTGTCCTCGAACAGGTGATCCTCAGCGGGGAACACGGGATCTGCCTCGTCATCCATGTCCCGGTGACGGAGCTCCGGGTGGAGGCGATTACAGGGGGTTAAGGGTGGAGACGGAGCGGGTTTACCCCGGGGATAAAGCTCTACTGCTCCTCAGAGGACCGGAAGTGAGCGCACCGAGTCGCCAAATTAAAAGTCCCCCGTCGCTGCTCCCTTCACCACGTAGCAGTACCGGGATAACGGGACGGCCGTACGGGGCAGACTCCCGAGGTGGATGCTGGGACGGTTGGGGTAAGATGTCTTTTTGTATAAAAACTTTAAAATTAATTTTACAGAGAGAAATTCAGGAAACAGTAAATATTCCTGACCGGACTGTTAAAGTCCAGCCCCCACCCGGAGAGGCTGGGAGTTCTGGTGGGATCATGAGGAATGCTGACTGCAGGTCTGCGACTCTTTACTGACACCTGGCGGCGGATCAGTTCTCCCCCTGCAGTGAAGTGAGTCGGCTCTGTGATCCGGTTCGGGACGGTTCTGGATCAGTGCGTTACTATTTACACACCGAGGGCCAATTATAAACAGAGATGCTCTCCGAATTCCCAATCCCAATCCTGGGAATACCAGGAGCTGTGATCTTTTCTCTCCTAACTGTTTCACTGGAGTTTTCCTTCCTCAGGAATTCTTTCACTCCGCTGTTCCACTAAGAGGGTCTCAGTGATCAATAGTTCCCTCAGTGTTTGATCTTAGCTGATTATCAGTTACAGGTTATGATCAGTAACGATTCTCAGACTGCATCCTATAAACTGGCCAATCAGCAGAGAGCTCCCCTGAACCGCTATCCAACCACAGCGCAGACGGCTCGGTGAGCACGTGGTTCCGGTGTGACGCCCCTGCAGTCCACCAGGAGGCGCTCTGTCTCCGCAGCCCGAGGTTCTCCAACCGCCACAGCAGTGGAGAAGCAGATGTGCTCTGATCGAGCAGAGGAAGAGGATCTGCTCAGGAAGGTAAGATCTCCTCGGTGCTCCTCAGATCACTTCCTCCACACCACACCCCAGATCCGGTACACGATCCCGAGACTGAGCCGGAGTCAGAGCTTTCATCCAGACCTACAGACTGATGATGGAATTCTTCACTGGGGTGAGAGACCCTGTGCAGAGAATTCCTCTATTCACACAGAATTCCTTTATTTACAGGGAATTCCTCTATTCACACAGAATTCCTTTATTTACACAGAATTCCTCTATTTACACAGAATTCCTCTATTCACACAGAATTCCTCTATTTACACAGAATTCCTTTATTTACACAGAATTCCTCTATTCACACAGAATTCCTCTATTTACACAGAATTCCTTTATTTACACAGAATTCCTCTATTCACACAGAATTCCTCTATTTACACAGAATTCCTCTATTCACACAGAATTCCTCTATTTACACAGAATTCCTTTATTTACACAGAATTCCTCTATTCACACAGAATTCCTTTATTTACAGGGAATTCCTTTATTCACACAGAATTCCTCTATTTACACAGAATTCCTCGATTTACACAGAATTCCTCTATTTACAGAGAATTCCTCTATTCACACAGAATTCCTTTATTCACACAGAATTCCTCTATTTACACAGAATTCCTTTATTTACAGGGAATTCCTTTATTCACACAGAATTCCTCTATTTACACAGAATTCCTCGATTTACACAGAATTCCTCTATTTACACAGAATTCCTCTATTCATACAGAATTCCTTTATTTACACCGCATTCCTTTATTTACAGAGAATTCCTCTATTTACACAGGATTCCTCTATTTACACAGAATTCCTCTATTCATACAGAATTCCTTTATTTACACCGCATTCCTTTATTTACAGGGAATTCCTTTATTCACACAGAATTCCTCTATTTACACAGAATTCCTCTATTTACAGAGAATTCCTTTATTTACACAGAATTCCTTTATTCACACAGAATTCCTTTATTTACAGAGAATTCCTCTATTCACACAGAATTCCTCTATTCATACAGAATTCCTTTATTTACACCGCATTCCTTTATTTACAGGGAATTCCTTTATTCACACAGAATTCCTCTATTTTTACAGAATTCCTCTATTTACAGAGAATTCCTTTATTTACACAGAATTCCTCTGTTTACACAGAATTCCTTTATTTACACAGAATTCCTCTATTCATACAGAATTCCTCTATTTACACAGAATTCTCTTATTCACACGGAATTCCTTTATTTACAGGGAATTCCTTTATTTACAGAGAATTCCTTTATTTACAGGGAATTCCTTTATTTACAGAGAATTCCTTTATTCACACGGAATTCCCTTGTTTACAGAGAATTCCTTAATTTACACAACATGAGTTTTCGGTGATCCGGTTTATTCAGCATGCACGCTCATCAGAACAGCTAGCGAGAGATCAGTATTCCTTTACAAGCCCGTGCGGAAACGACACTATGAAGATCCAGAGCTCCTGGATGGTCAGTGATCGCTGCTCCGCCCTCTAGTGGGAGCCCCCAGTAACACAGGTAGCACACAGGTGTGCCAACACACAGCGGGTATCTCCAGCCTTAGACAGCTGGACAGTCTCCGGAGCGCCGTCACCGAGTGTGGAAGACTGTTCTGACTCCGGCTGATGCTGGACAGTTTTTCCTCAGGTAACCACGGATTTATGGATCATTGGGATCTGATGGGTGACCCTAACCACTGGGCATTGTTCGGAGACAGTGAACGCCACAGCTTCGTTATGTTTCACACTGAACTCAGAATCCTCTCTCTCTTTTACACCTCCAGACACACACGATGTCCTGTTCCAAGCCTCCTCCTGCTCACAGGGTCCACGGTCCTACAGAGCTCAAACTCACCTCCACGGACACGTCAGGAGGTCAGCAGGAGGAAATCACCACTCCGCTAAAATCGGGAGGAATCAGGCACGAGATTCCGGAGTCCCAAAGAAGCTCCGGTGGTCTGCAGATGTCCTCTGGTGCTCTCCGTACTGGTGTGTCCCGCAGACGAAGGGGACGGAGCGGTAACGAGGACGGACCACACCACTGCTCGGAGTGCGGGAGAAGTTTTATCCGACAGAGCAATTTCCTAAAGCACCTGCAGATCCATGAGGACGGCAAACCGTCTTCCTGCGCGGAGATCAGGAAGAGAAAGAAACCGCATCGGTGTTCACACTGCGGAAAGACTTTCAGCCGGAGAGGGAATCTCGAAACACACCAGCGCATTCACACAGGAGAGAAGCCGTATCAGTGCTCGGAGTGCGGCAAGAGCTTCCATCAGCGGGGCAATCTCCAGCTACACCAGCGCATCCATACAGGAGAGAAGCCCCACCACTGTTCGGACTGCGGGAAGAGGTTTAATCAGCAGACTCATCTCCGGTTACACCAGCGCATCCATACAGGAGAGAGGCCGTACTACTGCTCCGAGTGCGGGAGGAGCTTCAGTGATGGAAGTGCCCTCAACAAACACCGGAACGTCCACACGGCAGAGAAGCCGCATGGCTGCTTGGACTGCGGGAAGAGTTTTAAGCGACAGAGCGATCTGCAGCTGCACCGGCGCATTCACACCGGAGAGAAACCGCATCGCTGCTCGTACTGTGGGAAGACCTTTCGCCAAGGAGGTACCCTCAAAAAGCACCAGCGCATCCACACCGGGGAGAAGCCGTACCACTGCTCGGAGTGCGGGAGGAGCTTCAACCAGAACATTCATCTCCAAGCGCACCGGCGCATCCACACCGGGGAGAAGCCGTACTACTGCTCCCAGTGCGGCAAGAGTTTCAATCAGCACAGCAACTTCCACCTGCACCAGCGCATCCACACCGGGGAGAAACCGCATCACTGCTCCGAGTGTGGGAGGAGTTTCAGGTTTCCCAATGCTTTAAAGACCCATAAGTGCAGCAGGAGGGAGGCGCCGTAGGTCCGACACGCGCCGCTCCAGCGTTCCTGCTGACGTGAGGAGCCCTCTGTGAGTAGAGCTTCTACTCTTAGTGCTGAGACCTGACCGATACACAGGAGAGCCGTCCAGGCCACTCCCACAAAGTTCCTAGAATGCACCGGGGCATGTTTTTGGAATGCCCACCATCCTGGTGAACGAACATGCCAGTCCTCGCTCCTCTTCCTCTGTGTGCCATGGCAGTGAGGCATAGCATTAAACCAACATCAGCGGCGTTCCTTCGGCTGCTCTCTGCCTCCTCCTCCGCCCACCGTACCCATGCCGTAGGCGCCAGAGAGGCGCTGCTTGTGCACCCTGCCACACAGTCGGCTTCAGCTCACAACATCACAAGGCCCTGATCCATGCCACCAGGCCCCAGCAGTGCTTCGCCACAGCCCCCTGCCGCCCAGGCATCCTCTCTGCCATGTCTTTACATGTCCTAGGACTGGGCACCACTGACAAGTCCTGCCATGCTGCCTCTTATGCCATCTTTGCCGCCTGTCCGCGCTGCTGCAGGCATTGGAAGAAGTTCTGTTTGTGCTAGTGCCATTCCGAAGCAGCAGATCTGTGAATCCGGTTTCCAGCTCTGGAATTTGTCGCACTGGTAGTTAACAGGACTGCTGGTGTAGCTGACTGGCAGCCTGATGCCATACCCCCCGTGGACACGTGTTGTGTAATCGGTCTGATAATAAATGGATGATGAACTAAACTCTTCATTGCTCTGTGTGTGGCGCCCCAGCCGGTAACCTAGTGGGCTTACAGTTATTTAATATGGCTGGGCCCTGGGTTACTCAGTCTCTACCTGGAGATTAAAGTGAACAGCACGGTTCTGACTCTGTCTATTCACTTCACAATGTGTCAAAGGGTGGAACATTCAACACAGTGGATTCCAGAGGAGACAGGTTTATTATCAGCACCACACATAACAAACAGAACTGGGCCCACACACCGCCACACCCGCACAGCTGTAGAACGGTACCGCCTCTAGTAGTTAAAGTTCTTGACCCCGGCACCCTTCGTTGCAGGCCTGATGCGTGGCTCGTGTGCGTGGTGGCCATAATACACAAACTGGCCTCTTCACTCCGGAGAGCAGTTACCTCCGCGGTAGCGGCTCTGTCTCGGTACCTCGACTCCCTCTGCCTCTGTGTGTAGCAGCGGGGGAATGACACACCTCAGCCGAACAGCCTCCTGACCATTACGCCAAACGTCCTAAATCCACCGTAGCCAGGGGAAACTGGAGCTCTGCTGGTGCCCCAGTCGCTAACTGGAAAGTTCTTCTGGGGAGACTCGGGATGACGAGATCATATACACAGTAGAGACTATAACAGCTGACTGGGCTAGCCAACTTACAGTCGGAGAGCCACGGTGCTCATTAGCAGCCTGGGTAAGCCTGCTATAGCGGGCACACGTGCAGAGCAAAAGGCTAATGCAGCAGCCCGAGCTAGCCTGCTGAGCTAAGCCTTCGCCCAAAGCTATTTACAAACTGCGAGACCAACTCCCACAAAGTCTCGCTCTCCGCCAACCCAGCGCTGGATCGTACCCACGGAGCGATTAACCGGTACTCACCTCAGAGGAATAACTCTCCCGCACATATGGCCTACATGCACCTAACACCTTCCCCTCTCACCATCTCCCTCGCCATCTTCTCCCTCACCATCTTCTCCCTCACCATCTTCTCCCGCGCCATCTTCTCCCTCGCCATCTTCTCCCTCGCCATCTTCTCCCTCGCCATCTTCTCCCTCGCCATCTTCTCCCTCACCATCTTCTCCCTCGCCATCTTCTCCCTCGCCATCTTCTCCCTCGCCATCTTCTCCCTCGCCATCTTCTCCCTCGCCTTCTTCTCCCTCGCCATCTTCTCCCTCGCCATCTTCTCCCTCGCCATCTTCTCCCTCACCATCTTCTCCCTCGCCATCTTCTCCCTCACCATCTTCTCCCTCGCCATCTTCTCCCGCGCCATCTTCTCCCTCGCCATCTTCTCCCTCACCATCTTCTCCCTCACCATCTTCTCCCTCACCATCTTCTCCCTCACCATCTTCTCCCTCACCATCTTCTCCCTCGCCATCTTCTCCCTCGCCATCTTCTCCCTCACCATCTTCTCCCTCGCCATCTTCTCCCGCGCCATCTTCTCCCGCGCCATTTTCTCCCTCGCCTCCTTCCCCCTTCTCTTCCGTTCTCTCCTTTGTCCCTCCCCCTGACTGTGCTGATTGGCTAACACAACCCATTCCCTAAGATGTTATTGGCTGTACCAGACAGCTGAACGAGAGAATGTGTGTGAACTGGTAGTTAACTTCAGAAAAGGAAACACATGAACCAAAAACTGTATCAGGGCTGCATGTTCAGGATCTTACGGTATGGGATCAGACGTGCGGGTTTGTTTACGGATGGTATGTCTTCATTAGGGGGGTCAGTATTCCCGGTTGATTCGAAGGACGCTGGATTCCTCGTTGATCATTCCACGCTGTCGCGAGTTAACCAGAAAACCGTTTTACAGATGTGGGCGGAGCTTATTACTACAGCTCTGTGAGTGATACGGGGACTTGACAAAGACAGAGCCGTGTAGCTTCCGTGAAGACGGAGTTTGAGGTATAGGACAGATCTACGTCAGCCTACTTCCGGGTGGATGACGGGCAGTGCTGCGCGGGAACCGGGTTCTGTATTAATCCACAGAGTTAATTACACAGCATTCCCAGATCCACAACTTCACAACGGAGTCTGGTTCATTTTCATATCCCCTGCAGAGTTTAACCAGCGGACCTTACGGTTCTTATGTGCATGTTCCACCCGCTCAGAAGACGGAACCATTCTAATCACCATGATTAACCACTTTACTGCACATTTCATAGCCCTCTAAAGCAGCTAACTAGGCTAATTAGCTAGCTAGCTAACATGCCATTTATACTTCTCTACTCTGCACACACACACCCACACACACGTCTACACGTCTCTTCCACACCTGCCGAGTGTTAATATGAGCAGGAACACTCGTTCTGTGGCTGCTAGCATAAGCGCTAACAGCGTTAGCTTCTCCTAGCTGGTCTCCTGATGCAGTAATGCTCTCTACAGAGTAATAACTCTACACATATGGATCAGAACATCATCATCCCGTCCTAGTTTACACTCTGGAGCTCTTACTGGAGTATCATAGTGCTGGTGGAACTTCATCTCCATCTGGAGAGTAAAGGATTCACTACACTGGGATTAGCTTCAGCTGCTAACGCTAGCTAAACACAGAGGATCCTCAGTGCTAATTAGAGA